>JAMBLF010000626.1:0-225245 GCA_030578115.1 Leucoptera coffeella | reverse complement strand
AGATGAACTCAATTCTGTTGGGTAAATATACACAATATCTTAGTTGGCTCACTCATCCACCAAAGTTAAGCTGTCTTTTGAGTTATAATAGTTTTCCTATCGCCATAGTCGTTACATTATTCTCCTTAAAATCAGGTTAGTTGAACTTTATAGTAACATTTGCCACAAACCATAATCTACCTTTATCAGTCTGGAAAGTAACTCAAATAGATAAAATTAAAATGTAACATTCGATTTAACAATACATATTCTCATTATTTATCTTTCTATCATAAGCTTGTGTGTGATAAATTTGATAGCAAATCTATTTTCACTGAAAGTTGTATTGTACTGTTTGGACTAGTAAGTATAGTGAAATTAAACGGTTTGTAACTTTGAACGTCTGAGTGATATATCAGTCTTGTATAGATATTCTGAAAGGGAATAAATTTATTGAACTAAGTATTAGTTTATTATTTATTAATGTTATGAGGTTTAAACAGTAAACTTATATACAGATATGCGGTACCTAATATAGTTTATAACACCTTGTGTCCGTCCTCTTTGTATTTTTATAATAAGGCACTTGGTTGGTTGATTCATTGAAAAACCAGACAAACTTGGATACATTTGTTAACAACATACAAAATAGTCCAAACTAGTGTAACATTTATTTTATTGCAAGCTATAAACCTCTATTCATGTGCCTGATTTTGTACATTGTTTGCAAGATTGTTCAAATTGTAAAATATTGCACCTAACAAAAGCTTGTTACGGTGTGACGCAATTAGCATAGAAAAGTCATAAAGTGTTGTTAGTCACAGTTTACTAGGAGCCTAAATGTATTGTTAGTTTGTATCAGAGATTTTTAGAGTCAAGTAGGTTTGGCTGTGGTATTATTAACTAAATGAAATAATAGTGCGTTGAACTCCACACTTTTCTAATTATAACTCCCTTACATTGCTAAACAGTGTCATGCTGTGTTATTCTTTGGTGAATCTTGTAGCTATTGTTGATATAAGTACTGTAATAATATTAAATATTAATGCTAACAGATTGAATTAGAATTTCCAAAGGTTGGACTGAATTTCAGTAGATTAAAATCATAAATATAATAGAGCTTCCTAGATGTTCACAACTATGTATATTATTTAGGTCAAACCTATTGAGGAACATCAATTCTTTCTGGCACACTTATTTTTATTAGTAACAGATTTAAAATAGAAGATTTGTGTAAAGTTATATGTAGCACAATGTATGTTTTATAATAAAAAAATCCTAGATATTGTGTTCTATGTCTGTCATCAGTATGCTACAATTTATTTACATAATTCTTGTAAAATTTGTTAAAAATATCTAGGTATCTAGCTTTTATTTTCTTCCTTCAGACGTGAGTGTGAATGAAAAGTTAAATTAAAATAACTATTAATATTTGAAATTATTTCTATTTCCAGAAATGCCCACTGTGTCAATCGGACATTGGCAGTTACTTTGTGAACTTCAATGAGAAGCTGCAGATGTGCGACAACCCAGAGTGTGACTATCCTTATGGCTACGAGGAGCTGAAGTTCTACAAAATAGACGATCTGTGCAAGTCAGACGAGGAGATAAACAGCATTAGCGTAAGATTAACAGGGACCTCAACAAAAGCAAACTCCATAGTTTTCTCAGACAGCGGTTATTCAGAACTAGAACGAATGAACAAGTTGTGCGAGATAGAAGACCAGCAGTTCGAGCAACGGGCGCTGGACTTCAAGGAGTACTTGGCCATGAAGGTTAGCAAGAAAGAGACTAAAAAGCCTGATAAAGAATCTACAGAACTGAACTCAAACGTTGAGAGCAGTCTCAAGAAAATGAAGAAAATATCAATGGAAGGGCACAAGTTGAGGACTGGAATGCTAGAGAATAAGGATCTGTTGAAAAAGCTCTTCCACATGCAGAAGAAATCCAAGAAACGGTTGCTCACGGATGAGGAGATGGCGCTGCTAGAGAAAGACAACAACACTCCCAGCGTCAAGATCAATATACAGACTGAGGACAGCATGGGGTTGCCAGAAATCAAAGTTGACATCTCTCTTTAGAGTCTGTGGTAAACTTTTGTGGAATGTGTTAAAGGTGCTTCTAAATTTAAGTTTGTGTTGTGTGATTGTTGCCTAGGTCAGTTTTGTAACTGCTGGATTTTAAATCGATTAATTTTGACTTGCAATATTATTATAAAGTACCTAAATTATTGAAGTAGTTAATGTTCCTCTTACATAACTTTGTGATTGTAGCCATCTAGTACCAATTGTGTTCTATTAGTGTAACCTTCGATATTTTGTAGAAGCTTTGTAAACAAACTAGGTCTAAAATTTACCTTGGAGTCTTCCTTTCACTTTTCAGTATTCAGAAAACATTTGTTAATAATTGGTATTCACTCCAGTCTGGCAGAAAGAATCATTCAATGAATGAATTAAACTAACACTAAAGTAAATATGTAAAAGCTATTAGCAAACAAATCAATGCAATAATGCTGTTATTCTTTAGGCTGGTATTACTAATAGTGACGTAGATCTCTTATTTCTAGAATCATAACTTATGATAAAAATAAGTGAATGTTTGTAAACGTAAAGGTTGGTACACGATATCAAGTATAGCTTGGTGGTTTATTAACTAGCTAGCAATCTATCGTTTGTTAATTTAATATTTTGTTGTTATTTTACCTGTACTTCATGAGAAGGGTCTAAGGACATACAATTTGTTTGGGAAATGAGTTAGTAACTTATCATGCTTACGAAATGTATCTCCTTTTTCAATATGAATGCCATTGCACTCATAGTAATATCCGAAGATAGAACATCTTGCTTGGCACCTTTGACAGAACTTATCAGTTAGTAAATTCCGAAGGTATATTGCTAAAAGGTTGCTAGTCCATTGTTCAATGTATTTCAATGACCTTTTTTCCCCTATTTCCGTCTAACTTAACATGGGACAATATACCTAGGGTTGCCATAAACAAAAACCCATTTTATTCTGCCAAGCTATAAAGATACCTATAGATATTATGGATTTGTGTGTTTTGTGAATTTCAGTCCTTACTGCACGTGATGTGAGTGTTATGTGAGAACACCTAGTTATTAATTTGCGGTGCGACTATTGTAGATAGAAATGTACATAGATTTCGTAGGGTTAGTGCCTTCCAGTACATGTTATAAGGTGCATACATATTTTACAAAATTAGTAACATTTGCATGTTAGTTCTAACCTAACATATTATCATGCCGCCATTTGTAAATAATAATCATAATAATTATCATGTGTCATTTCATTGCGTATTTAGTAATTTAATCTTTCAGTAACTTAATCTGTGTACGGGTGAATAAATAAAGTATGAAATAAGTACATATATCATTAGGAATATTAGGTGCAAGTTTTCGAGTCATCTGTAATTCATAGTGAGATTACAATTAATTGTATATGTGACCAAATCTCTGCAAGTGTGAACGACTTGAATTTTGGGACGTAATGTGTATGTACCTACGTTCCATTATAAGTTATTTGTAATATATGTATGCATTTTTAACATGGAGCAAGGTTAGTCAAATTTGAATAAAAGTATTAAACATATCTTGTAGTTTTATTTGGAAATGTCTTCTGCTAACACAAGTTCACTTTATAACAAAACAGTAAAGTGCTTTGCCAGTCTACGTGTCCCCACAGACTCGGTAGTAAAAGGTTAACGCAAAATCTTTATAAACAGATATTTTTCCAAAACAAGGCGTAAAATTATATATATATATATATATATATATATATATATATATATATATATATATATATATATATATATTATTTATTTAATTCGATATTTTTTTATACCACACATACGATACATTCCATTTAAACAATATGCATTCTTTTGCTAGCTGGAATTAAAATAGAATGCTGACTAACTTCCTTTTCCCCTGTATTTATTTTCGACGCCACTAAGGAGCTAGAGGGAAACTCACCAATACATATACATCCAGCTCCTTTAATCCCTTTCGAGGTGGACAGAACCTCGGCGATGTCTCACAGGTCACTTTTCAGCATGGATATTTGGGGTTGCGATGTGATAATGTCACGTTAGTGAAAACGTTGCTTGCCCATTGCCCAATAGATTTCATTCACACCTACTATATGCCGGGAATAATGGCTAGCACAGGACTCACTAATACTCCATAATAACACTATCACGACCTCTACACTAATGCCAGGAGAGATGTTTTGTCTCCAAGTTCCTATTATCTTCGAAATTGATAAAAAAACGTCAGTTTGTTTTGCATAAGAAGGTATGTTTGAATATACAAACACACTTATGCTATGAGGAAGTCTAATTCCATTCTTAGATTGACAAAATAGCTTCATCGTAATGCCATAGGAAACGGGAATGTTTCCCACACTGCGATTACATTGTTTACTTTTGATTGCAAACTAATTAGCCATACTGATGTTTTTGCTATTCTGTTTAGCAAAATTACTTGCATGGAACTTTCACCGAATTGATTCACCGTTTTTGCTAAGGGAATTGTGACATAATAACCATACGTGTTAACCATGTTTTTACCTGTTGTGATAGAATGTTAAAGAAGAAAACAGCTGGTCTTTATAATGCTGTAAGCGATAATTAATTAGATAGCCTTTAATAATGTGATTAATGCCATTGATGTGCTTAAGTGATAAATACTATAATTTTACACGTTACTCTAAGATGGGCTAACAGTTTCTCATCAATTTGAGATACAAAGATATCAAGCTACGCATAAAAGTATACTGCAATTGATAGAAAGAAATAAAATCATATTTAGCATAACTATAATTTAGAGTTCTTACAAAATCTTGTGTTGGTGCTGTAGTGTAGTCGATTCTTAAAACATGTTAATAAGAACTCAGCTTGCCTTTTCGTCATGCTTAGATAAGTCCTAATCTAATATTACATTAGGTATACTATAATAATACATCGTACATAGCAACAACTTGTAATAAAGTGCGCAAGTGAACCCGCAGGCGAAAACTTGCATCCGATTAGTCACCTAGAGCTCCAATTGGTGTACCTGTGCCCCATATTATATGCTAATCAGCCACATTACGCAAAGTCGTACTAAACCATAGAATTTCCAATCCCGAGAACTGCAATTACAATGAATTAGGAAGCAAATGAGAACCCACACTGAGACAGTTTTCTTCTAATAATGCGGAAACGGACATGTATAATTCGCCATCTTGTCGAGCGGAAGAAAGTGGAAATGGGCGCGTTTCCGGTAGGCTCCAGTCGATATGTCGATCACCTCAAAGGTTTCTTTTCTAATAATACCTAGTAGTGCCAGTTCTGCGACTGGTCAGGAATGCCGCTGTCTAGGAAGGGCTTAATCATTATGCATTATTTATCAACCGAGCGAAAGACTTTTTAGCGTATTTTACTGCTTTTTACTCTTGCAAAACATATACCTGTCTCTATATGGTACTAGGTCCGTCAAACGTTTTTCTTACTATCTAGTCATGGGACTAAAAATTGAAAATGATGCCTCGGCAGTGAGGTACAAGACAACATAGTAATGATACCTGATTACATTTCCGCACCATACATATACATAGTAGATATGAAATATGTGGTGACAATTGGGTTTTGAGACTCTAAAACGTCTTGATTTAATCATGAAGAAAATCTATATCTCGAATTCAACAAAAGATGTTGTGATACACATCTATTTGTATTGGTTCTGCGTTTATCCAATACATACTTAGGATATGTTTTTTTAAGGTGTTTATAATTTTCTCAGATTTCCTAAACTATAAAGATATCGCATGAATCAAGTTATTAATTAAAATAATACGAGTTTTATCAAAGTTCTAAGGAATTAAACACTAAGAGTAGACGTTTAATTTGCCCAAAGGTTGTGAGATATTACTAAAAGTATATTATTAGAACAACATAATAAAAAAGTAAAGACATCTCCATCAAATGACCTCTCCATTCTTATATTTCAACCTTTAGTTTCTCACAGAAGAAAGTGCAAGTGTGCATGAATTGTTGCAAACCCCTTAACATACTGAGTAAAAACTCATATCCAGACGACATCTATATCACGTAGTTCTCTGAAACGTGTGATTAGAATGAATAATTTGTGGGCTTGTATAATAATGGCATTAAACAACTACTGAAAGTAATACTGAAGAAGAAGAAGATATTTAAAAACAACGAAGTCAAGTTTTATTTAAAATTAACAAAGACAACACTAGAACAATAATAGATCATTTTATATACTGGAACTTTGGGGTGAAATTACCGAAAACCATTCTCTTCATTTGGTATGTTCTGTGTAATCACACAATTAATAAAAAAATATCTACATAGGCTTTATGAACAGAAATGTTCTGCTGTTCCGGCTGAGGATTGAAATTGAAACCTTTAATTCCGAATCATTTATCTCTCTACCGAAACCACATTAATTTTTACTCTAACATGCTCAAAATCGACTAATTACAGTGCAGGTCATTCAGTACCGGATGCAAGTGTTTGTAATCAGCGGTTAACTTGAAAATTCAGCTTCTGTTACGTGACATTCGATACGAGAAATGGCGGTCACTCTATCTGCACTAAGTCTAGATAGATAGGCCTTCACATTGAGACTACTTTCGCCCTTAAGGCTAACTTCGGTCCATTCCTTACAAGTTCACTAATCGATAAACATTTTCTTAGAGTTCCAATTAGTAATAATTTTACTTCCTAGGTAGAGCTATTAAAATGTACCTTAGTTGATAGAAAATTGTCTGGATGTTACCTTTGTGTGTGTGTGAATGAAAGTGTTAGTATATATCATTGAGTTAAAATGAAATAATAAAATATTTCAGATTGGACACCCTAAAACTAGCCTCTCTCGTTATATGAAACTATGACTAGCTGGTGGTTAAATAATGGTTGATTGTTGGTAATAAGTGATTGCACAAACTATTTGGTAATATCCTGCTTTATCAAAGAGCTATTCTTATTTATTTTAGGAGAAGAAGAGCTACTCCTTTTTAATTCGACATCCTAAGGGATAATATTTTATCTAAATTGTTTTTTTATTTTTTAAGTACATATTAAATAAGGAGTAAACATTTTCCTTCCCACGTTTTTAAACAGGTTAAAGTATAGCATATACTCAATCCAACCAAAATATTGTTTGAGGTGTCGATTACCGATTATCAAATTGTATCAGTAATTATGAGCTATGTTTAATGTTTTCTTTATGAAAGGATGGTAACAGAGTAAGGTTCATACACTAGGGAAGGCCTATGACTTTATCGATAACAAGCGCTGGATATTCAGATGTTGCATAGTCGGTTTTATAATTTTGATAATAGGACAAAGGAGAGCATTTCGAACGTTGTTTCTAATAGATTGGTCAGAAGTAAGGAGAGATTCGTCTCCCCCTTTAGCGAATGACCACATCGAACATATCTTAAGATGCTCAGCTTTTGAGCAAGAAAGCCAATTACTTGTTTAGAATATTTTGTATATATATATATATATATATATATATATTGTATTCCTTTTTCTGCATTGTGCTATGTAAACGGTGATGCATTTACCAACGCTGGTTGCTGACTATCATATGATATAAAGAGTAGCAATCTAGTTATATCGCTTTTCCCGTATTTCTGACCAAACCTACAAACACCTCCAAATTTCACAATCTCTATTTTCTAGACACAACATAACTAGATGTTTACTATAACTGAAATTTTACCTATACGTACACTATATTAGTTTGTCATTATAAAGGTTTATCCCCTACTTATACTAAAGCATCGATATCTCAAACGCCCATCCCTGCTATCGATGCCTAGCAATCCGATCTTGTGGCCGGAGCTTATAAAGAAAGGCTTTGGCGGAATAGAGCCAATCCGTCGTCAGCCTCAACCGTGGTGTCACATTTGGGATGCTATTCACCTGATCACCAAACTCTTAAGGTACGATATTATACACATACCCTTGTGAATATTCAATACTTTCTATAATTTATACGGTGAAAATAACGTATCAAATTTGCATTTAGGTTTCTAAGGTAGCTTATTTGCATTTAAATTAATTTTGTGGTATGGTGTAATAATGTTATTTTTGTTTATAAATTATATTTTATTTTTATCTCAGCATGTTTTTATCTATTTATTTATCTTAGTAAAGTATTAAGTAAAATTACTGACTTTTACTTTAGTTTTCGCGAAATCTGATTAAGTTTATAGTTACATAAAATTATTATATAGAATGCGGATGTTAGGGTTAATCAGTAGGTTGTGTACTAATAGAAGATTATGTACGTTATGTTTATGAAAGCTACATTAGAGGGACATCGATTTAATTCTAGCCTTAGAAATTATTATGTATAACTTTGCGAATCAGCTCAGTTTTTAAGGATGTTATTAATATTATTCTAAATAGTAATCGCATTTGTGTGTATGCAATTATTATAATAATTCAAGATCTTAATCATCATTTTTTATGCCTCATTTTTTTTCATGTGTTGTTTTTTGGCGCATATTTGTATCTGACATGTCATATATTTATTTAATTTTATTCTTTCGTTGAACATTCACATTCAACGAAAGTATAAAAATACAAATAACATATCACGTTTGAAATATAGTTAAATATAGATCTGAAGTGGTTTCATCTATCAATAACAGAAAACAACACTCAAACTATTTCTAGACAATAAAATCGCAAGTTTTATGCATACATGTCACGCCTGTTTCCTACAGAGGGGTTGTTAGAGATAACTATTACGCATTTTGTATAATTAATTTCATTCTTTCTTAAGTATCTTCAAGAATGTATAGTGATTTTTAGTAGTGTAGAGTTAGCAAATAGTAAAGTAAATAAACAAAAAGTAAACAACAATGAAGTATGATTAATAACTAAACGGGACTTATCGCGTAAGTTTTTATATAATTAAGTTACCTTTATTATTAACCCGACGTTTTGGCTACGTTGCAGCAGCCATAGTCACGGGCAGAGAGAGTCCCGCGATAAGTCCCGTTTAGTTATTAATCATGAGTATAAATCGCGTATCTCTTAGAACTATAACAATTAAGTAAATAACATTTAGGCACGCCGAAAGGGTTTTCAAAAATAGTGTTTTGTTAATTATGTTTATATTAATCCATTTCCATGTGTTTCCAGATGTCGTGGCTTCCGTGGGCAACGTGTTTACTCCTTGTCGCAGCAGCCAGAGGTGATAGGGAGAACGAAAGTAAGTTATGGTGCTTTATTTTATTTGCACATATTTTCCCGTACTCATATTTTCGTTAGGAGTACCAATAACCGCCCAGTGTGTATGAGAAGATGTATGAGTGTCAATGAAGCGAAAGTGGTCTGTCAGGATCGGGACAAATGGGGATCCTTGATCTCTGCCTACCCCTCTACAGGGAATCAGGCGTGATGTGTATGTATGTCATATGGGGATGTATATAGATTGTTACATTTCTGCTCTTCTTTCCTTCATGTCGTAGAAGGCAACTTAAGAAATTCAAGTGAATGTTGTCTGTGAAGCACTAAGTAGCCTATGTTGATGATATTTCAAATAAATACTCTGTTACAAATGCTAAATGTGAATGGTTATGTTATTATAAGTTGTATCCCGGAGTTTCTGTACACCCGAATGGAATGAAATGAATGGGATAAATGAATTTATGAACGTGAATTCCATTTTAATATTATCTTCGAAAAAAATCCGGATCAGATTTTGCATTAATTATTACAATTACCTTCTTATTTGTTAAGTGTTAGCAACGATTATAGGGATTTTTTTAAAGGGTACTGTGTGTGTATCTCAAATATAACAACACCATAGGTTAACGGACACAGACAGACAAAAAAGTAACAGTGGTTTGTCAAATATCTGGTCATCCCAAAACGGTCTATAAACGTTTTGCTTAAGTTTATTCGGTTTAGATGAAATTCGATCAGACATATTAGGTTAATAGTTAATAACCATAATTTAGGTTTAAAATTATACCAACAAGTTTTTAATCAATCTGGCACTGGAACAAAACCTCGAAGACATAACATCGCTCCTGTCACTTTAAGCATAGATATGAGGGTTGTGATGGCATAACTATTTAATTCTTCACAGATTGGCCTATTATTGATAAATCCTATTGATCCCGAGTTTCTTAGAGTCTCCCAATGACAAAGGATAGAATAGCAGCCAGTTAGCATTCTGTTTTCGTACAAACGCTATGTTCTCATACGTTCCCCACCTACATAATGTCTCCATAACCACTTATGCAAGTACAGTAATAGCATATTCAATAACGATAATAGCAGTGGCAGAGTGAGCGCCGAGAGAAATCGCCAAGCACCTGCCTTTCCACTTTTTGTGGCGCGATTCAATGGGACTCCGAACAAAAGACACAAAAAGCTACCAAGCCAATTAACCTGACAAGCTGAGTCTATTAGTCTGTGTTCTGTGTATTTGGTGTGTGTTATATTTCTATATATCTATGTTGAAAAGGTTTATAGTAGGTATACGTAAAATGTACAATGTACATAATACTTAAATCCATAAGGGCAAAAATCAAAATCGCTGCGTGTGTATTAAGAAGTGTATGAGTGTCAATGAAGCGATATTGGTTTGTTAGGATCGGGATTCGTAATCGCTGTCTATCCGTCAACTCGCAAACGAGCGTGATGTATATACATATGTATGGTAAAATCAATAGTTCGGTAAAAATAAAAAAATGTAATAAAATTATGAATATAAGTTAATATATGTATTTAACTATGTTTAAGGAGTAACATTCGATAAATAGAGTCGTATGTGTCGACCTAAGTTGTATCCAAAAGATTGGATGCTAGTTTCTGTAAGCTACAATTGCGTATGATGTACATATGTATGTACGTTTAAAATAAAAATATATCGTATCGTGATTTCCTTAAGAACCGGATAACGTTTACTATAAAAAGTCCTCTTTATATCAAGTACTTACACTAAAGCCAAAATGAAAAAAAAACTCTTAGAATTAGTGTTTGTCAAAAATGCAACTTTGTAAGGTATGCTATATCAATTGAAATACGTTAGCAATGCACATAACGACACACGTAAAATAACTAGACACATATTACCATACAACAATGCATTTTAATCCAACAGCGTGTGCATATCAAAGCAGAATCTCAATCCTCTGCCTAATTACCTCAATGTGAATCACGTTACATAACTTCGCTACGCAACCAGGAAACAGCTCTCATCATTTCCACTACGCATAAGAACTAGGAAATACTTACACTTGGGATAGTATTCTTATATCTGCGACTTACATAATAAGTGACGAGATTTTGAAGGAAAGAAAAAAGATTATTTGGTTAACGGATTTGAGATAAAAATATATTAAACAATGGAATAGATAGAGTCTAGGAAACTCAATTTTCTTCTATCACTCCAGGTACCCAAACTATATTAATTTTTGAATTTATTTTTGTTAGTACACCTACCTTCATACAGTTTGTTTAGACTTCGCAGGAAGAATTTCAACTCTTTAATAAACATCACAAAAGAATTGACGATTACTTTATCAATGTTTTACAACTTTGCTGTAAAAAATATAATGTTGATGTGAATAAGTTGACATTAAATAAACATATCAGAGATCATATCTGCTTGATAAAAAAGCTTACGCATCCTTCAACAAATTAGTTGCGTTAAGTGTTTAGGCCCATTTGGCTTATTACATCAGTTATTCAGATGAATATCCTCTGTTCTTACAAGTTAACTCCAAACATAAACACACAAAATATACATTCCATGGTAATTCAAGGATCACGGACATATCTGTAGTGTATATGTATAAGCTTGTTTACCACAGGGTTTTAGTATCGAAAGCTAGTTAGAGAAGAGAGTGCTCCACATAATTTGCGGTCGACGTCCCTCAGAGAAAGTGATCGGCCTCGTATTACCTCAGATGCGGTCTTTCTAGAACGTGACATTGGCTGCTATATCACTGCGAATGAGAGGGAAAACGTAGTGAGGTAATCTATACGGAATCGGCTCTACATGACACCGGATAATTGATAATTGAACTAATAAGTAACTCTTAGTTTGTATGTAAAATGAGTTTATAATCTGTCATTAGATTGTGATTAATCACACCTTTACAGTATTTTCTGCGATTTTGTAGTTGTTCTCGGGATTTGAGGTTGTTTTTGATGCTATCTATTGAACTATACATTTACCTACGACATATCTATGCTCTATGCAGATTCATAATTGTAAAATTTGATCGTTCTATCATACGATGTTGGCTTGTGTGTAATATTAAACACTAAACCTGAGTAGCCTTATTTAGTGTCTATTGTGCTTTTGCTGTTACTTATTAGGTATGTATAAAAATAGTTTTATATTAGAATACATATAGCAATATGAGCCAATCAATGTTATTCGTTATAATTGATAGTTAAATGAGGTCACCGCCCAATTTCGTTATTATCTAGTAATCTGTATCAATAATATCATAGAAAAATAGAATGTTACAAGATAATAAATATGTTAGATACCTATTTGTGGAATTGTACATTTTTCAAGTTCAGTTTTTATTATTTTTTCCTGTATTGTATATCGTGATTAAATAAGGTGATTGACATTAATTCAAATTTATAAAGATCATATCTTTCGTAGATCTTGATGTGCATACCTAATTAAACAACATTTTAATTACATACAGTTTACTGATAGATCAAGCGCTTGCATAGTTAATAATTGCAGAAGATCGATTAAAGATAGAAGTAATTGAAGATCAGTGAATATGACAATGATTAAATCGCATTCATTGTTAGAATGTTTTTAAATTGTTAGTGTTTGCCTGGAATGTAAATAAAATGGTAACCAGCCGAGCCGGACTGTCTTTTTAATATGGTGTAAGACGAAACTATCGCTTTAAGGGCAAATCAAATCAATCAGGCGACGGCAAACTAATGTGTTACCAATATTTCAGCTTAATGTTGTAACAGTTCTGATCTAAGCATGTAAAGGTGAAAAGCATTTTGTCTCTGGGATTTTATTACCCTAAATTTTTTTGTGTATATTATATTATTAAACCTAGATTTCTTTGTTTCAGGCGCTTCGCCGTTCTGGACAGACGATTACAAGATATTCGAGCACATCTACGGCAAGACCTCGGACAAAGATTTGTACGGGGCAAAGGTCGTCGATCATACGGCTGAACCATCCTTGGACAGCTACCACACCTTCCCAGCAGTCACCAAGCACAATATTGAGCAAGACAAATACAATTTAGACCAAGAAAGCGAGGATATCTCTGCCTCAAGTAGCCAAGTAGATCCTGGATACGAATACGCTGCAGCTTTGATAGCCAAGCAGAAGTTACTCAAACAACTTGGCATGCAACTCCAAACCAAGCCAGCGAAGCAATCGTACAAACTACTAAACTATGGAGACTTGAAACCAATAACACCTGAAAGTGATCCAGAAACTTACAACTATTTAAAACATTTGGAACTACTTCAAAAGGACGAGCAAATAGGTTTCAATCCAGATTCTAGGAAGAAACTGAGAGCTACCTACTTCCCCAACGACAGCGATTTGAAAGAAGAAGTAGATGGTTACAGGAGCATTCAGGACATTCTTCAAGCACACGAATCTAGCAAGAGCAAGAAGAAGTATAACAGTTACGGAAATGGCAGACCTAAGAAGTCCAACTTCAGGTATATCAAGAGCAATGACATATCTAAGGGCAGCTCGAGATGCGCCCGCGACCCATCCCGCTGCAGGAAAAGGATTCCCCTCAGACCTAGACCTAGACCAGTTGTAAGGAAAATCAAACATACCATCATATCTGACTAGAGTAGACAATTGCTGTGTGTTTTTCTCATTGCCTAATTTTAGTGAGAAATAGATGTAATTGTTGGCTAATGTTAAAGACTGGTGTAGCGCTAGGGATAAGATTATTTAATACACGTTCTCCTTACCAAATATTGTATTTGCTATTCTTAGAGTAATTAAAGTATTTATAAATAAACATATCGTGTTTTTAAACATTTTCGTTTACAGAAAATACTCTAAAAACACAATAACACTCTCACTTTTATAAAGGGTTTAGTACTGAATTGTTCTGTCGATGTAAGGCATTCTTTGCGTCCTCAATGCTTTACATGAAGAGATCAATTCAGTGCAAAAGTAAAGGATTTGAGTAACTTAACCTAAATTTATACAAATCTAGAGAATAGAGGTCTAAATACAACCAGGGACTCACAGTTAGCTGGCTAGTAACAGAAGTAGGATTCCTTATTTCTCAAGTTTTCGAGGTATTTTGTTATTACATCATAGTTTATTACTTGTCTCTTATTACTTGTTACATGATTTAAAACCGTTGTGAACTAAACTAAAGATTCGACGTAGCTCAGTTGTTTGGGGCTTGGCTCTGTATCAGTGGGTACAGGGTTCAAATCCCGTTTGAGCATGTACCAATGGAAATGAATTTTAATGAATTTCTATGTACATTTTCGTAATAAAAACACATTTACGAAATGCATCGAATTATACGGTGAGGGAAAACATCGTGAGGAAACCTACCTGTTCGTCGAACAGGTAATAGTTAGTGCTTGTAAATGGCGACATGGCCGACCACCTGTCACATTGAGTACTGACTATCTGGTTAACACGTGGGTTCGAGGTGTCCATAGAATTACTACCTTCGCAATTGCGGAGATGGACACCTGAACCTCTGACTACCCCGCAAGGGTTAATGGTCGTGAATGCGTTTGTTTTTGTTTTTGTTTTTTTGAACTAAACTCCGTATTTATTTACACGGAACTAGTGATGAAATTTATGACAGGCACACATCGTTAAGAGCACACAAAACAAAACCATGAGAGAAAGTTTGTAAACGTTATGAGTCGTACACAAAATTTGCAATCACTAGTTCTAATAGTTCACTGACACATTTAGTTCACAGTAACAATCCAGTACCTTATGATACTGATGGAAGTCTTGTAATTTTATAACACTCATTCCATCAGTACCTTGGCATATAGGTATTCCAAACCACTTTCATTTTCTGTGCATAAAACATAGCTTCCTATATTTTACAGTGACAAGTAACCAATCTAAAACCATAACGTCATACCAACATAACCTCTCTAAACTTGTCCTTCTTTAACCAGTCATCCTTATAACCTCTGTCCTTTTACCAAAGACATTCTCTAACCAGAGACAAATTATCTCTTAGACCTTTCCTAGTAAAAAGAAAGTCTGTATGATGGTCTGTATGTCTGAAGGTATCAAAGAGTTTTCTTGTTATCCAGGGGGTCTCTCAGCTGTGCCTAGGCCTCTATCCTCAGTAGATGAAGTTGGGGTTCGTGTCGCTGGCCCTGCCGCGGGTGTTGACGGGGTTGTTGAGGCTCCTGCTGCGGCGCTTGTTCTCCTCGATGGCCTGCAGCAGGAATGGCGGCGCGCTCTGCCTCTGCTGCCGCTTGTCGATCTCCCGCGTCAGATCCTCCACGAAGACTTTGTCATTCTGCCTGGAGAAACGTCAGTACATATAGTTCTTAAAGGTCAAAGCAAATGCGAATATAATGATAGTTTGTATGGTATTTTGTCCTATTAATAAAGTTTGACGGGACATAATATGTAATGAATATGATTAAATTGGAATGCATGTGGATAGATGTCAGCGTACAGAAAATTTGGAATTATTCACCATAAAATAACTTAAAGTCTAACTAAATAATTAATATCATGATTGTGGTTGTAACTTTCCAGTTTAGTTTGGGTTTAAGATATACGAGTATTTAAGTCGAAATTAAACAGTAAATTTGAACTAGAATCAAAGGTTAAAGTTGCACAAATTGTGACATACTCATACATTGGTATAATAAAGTAGGAAGTCACAAACAAAAGTTTTAAGGTTAATAATGCAATAAAGTTAAGGATACACTTTCACTGCTTTTCGTCGCGATGGACTTAATAAGCCCAATTAACAGCTGATTGTTAAAATCTTTGATTGCACTGATCATTAGTGAGCAATTGTGATAAGTTGGTCAACAGGTTAAGATACTATAATGCTCGCTTAGAAAATACCTTGTGTTTGTTTGAAATTTTGAATAGCTTTTGCTTTTCTTTTGACTCGACATGTCGTAATAGCTGCCTAAGTATCGTAGGAAGTATTTAAGCGATTTGGTAACAACAGTGGCACAGTATAACGTGACACTATTTCCTATTCGGTTTAAAATTTCAAATATAGATTAATGTACCTCGACGTGATTTAATCGTACAAATACTAGTTTTAAATTTAAACAATAGCCCAAGTACTTTTGTATTATAGTAAGGGTAAGTCTCCCAAAGTGACTGAAAGTATTAAAACAACCTATCGAGTGTATACCTAATAATATCATTGAAATGTATGAATGTCATAGTGATGTATGAATATAAAATAGCGAAAATAATTTGCCAGGATCGAGAGAACTAGATATCCACGATCTTAGTTCCTCTATAAGGAGATAGACGTGATCTGTATGTATGTATTGGGTAGATGAACGCACCGTTCCGCCGTCCCCCGTCCGCTCTCGAGGTCGAGCTCACTGCCGATGTACATGGAGTACCCTCGGCGGGACAGCTCTTCGTCCGGCACCAGCGTCGGGTTCTGGTACGCGAAGTTCCTGTCCTTCTCCATCTTCAGCTTTCTGCAAGGGAAGGAAGAGGATACTTAGACTATTATCTAAAGTAGTTCAAACAGTAATAAAGTACATTTCATAGATTTGGATTGAAGTTTTAAGAAACATATTTACATACTAATAATATATAAATACTATCGGAATAAGTAGAGGTTATTGAGCACCTTTTTTCAACAAATCTGAGAGATCTATATTAGCAAACTAACAGCTAAAATCTGTTTCATACATGATTTTCTGTTATTCGTGCAACTAGTCAAATACACACATAATGTTATATTTCAATAACAGAACCGCTTAAATAAACGGTGTACTGAAAAAGTGTCTATCAATATCGAGTATTTATGAGGCGTTCTATGAATGTTAACGAAGCAAAAGTGTTTTGCCTGGACGGGGAATATCTCTACACATTGTAGAGAAATAGGCATGACGTCTACGTATGCATGCAATTACGAGTACAACATACTTTAATGTAAAAAACGTACACAAAAGACCATATAGATTTTTGGACATAATAAAAGAAGAAGAAGAAAGAGAGTCAGACCACCGAGAGAAGAGTGGAGAAGACAAGTAGCGTGTGGGTACCTGAGCTTTCTCACGGGGTCTGTCAGTACAGGCCGTTACCGTACCGGGTCTGCCTACGAGGGGCCGTGCGCATATCTGGGAAGCTACAAGCAAAAGGGACTTTAGAATAGTCGTGACGTCATTCAATATTACATACATTTTACGGTTATTTCCCTAGCAAGGGGTACACAACTAAAGTTAGTGTAGAGCAGAAATGGTGGTGGCATGGATCTATCTTTTTTCCAATCCTGGCAAATGGTATTTGTTCATATACACCATCTTATGAATATTGAACGGTTATATGACGTTTTGTAAATACATATAAGTAGAGATATGTTATTAAATAATGCTCTTATTCAAAATATGACTGAGTGCAACAGATTCACTTTAGGTTTCACACAGAAGACAAAACTTTAGCTTGAATAAATTCGATAGAGGCGATCAATAAGACATTCAAACATGGAATAGATATGTATGTACCCAACATATACCCCAACAGATTTACTTGAAGTTTCTTGGTAACACGGACATATTATAACCCGAAAATCATCCAACTCACAAGCCATGAAAAGACGCAATGTAAGCTTGGAAAGGCACTCACTGTACTCTCAGCCTATTAGTGGTCTTGAGCTCGATGACGTCCACCTGCATCTTGTTGATCTTGCACAGCAGCACCAGCACGAGGACCAGCAGCAGCAGCCACAGGCCGCCCAAGGTGCCGCCCACCACGTAGATTTGGGTTTGTAGATCCTGCGACAAGACCACATAGACATATGTCAGAATATCCGATAATACCAATTGATAAAGGAGATTCAAATAGATTACTATTACACCGTCTGTAAAATAACTGACTTTTCGTCGGTTTCTCATGTGTATTAGGGTGTAAGGTATTTAGATTTACATAGTTTACTGTTATTCCTACTGTGAAATAGCTGGCTTTTTCGTCGGTTTGTCATGTGTATTAGGGGTGTACAGGATTAAGTAAAGATTTAAGTAACCAATGGGTTAGTGGTCTAAGAATAATATTCTATGTAAATGCTATCACAATCCTTGTACCAATACTAAGGGTAGAGGTGATATTATTTGTAAGTTGTAGACCACCCAGAAAGGGAGAAAAGACATGAGAGTATGAAACTAGACTAACAACGTACTACCTAAAATGAATTTATAGTTTATTAATTTACGTTCTTTAATCTCTTTCGGGAAATGATACTAATTCTCTTCAAAAACGTAACTGGAAATTTCGCGAATACATTCTTAACTTGAAAGTACCTCAATTCCAAGATAATCACAAGTTTAGAGGAAATATTTGAAGATGTCCGCTGGTTTTTTTATCAGATGTGTATCGATATCTAGAGCAGACTTATCTAGAGCCCTCGGGCACTCGTTTCGTCACGTCTCTTATCGTAGTGGCACGCAAGGTACTAGTGGTGACCGTGTTACGTTCTTTGGGAATCTCCTCAAATTTTCCCATAGGCCCCTCCTATTTGGGACAGAGATTAAATGTTTCATTGATACATAGCATATTTGAGGAATAAAGCTGTATTTATTAACATTTTCTTTTTTAATAAGAAACTTATGCTATAAGGAGATATATCCAATAGAATAAGGATTCTGTGCTCCTTATGTATTGTAATAATAACATAAAAGAAGGTAATAGAAAATATAGTAGAAACCTAGCTATACGAGAACCTATTGATTAATAATAGTCAGGACATGTGAAGGGTAACTATCTCACCACCTATCATGTTGGATTACGGTATATGTCGTGAAAAGCTTTTTGTAAAGGTTATGTTGAAAAATAAGAGTATTTGTAAAGGGTTAAAAAAAGTAATCTATGGGTCCTATCACCTAAATTACATTAAAGTCATCGCAATCTACATATACTACCTATTACTAAAAGTGACCGAAGATATACTCAGCTAACAACGTTGTCATTTTTATTACAAGACTATATATTACTTGGACTTAATTCGAAAAACATTTTCGTGTTTTCCCTGCCACTAAATTAACTCGACTAAAGGTAAACTATAACAACATCATTAGAACACCCGTAATCGCATCTTAATCACCCAGATAGGTTAGTTTCCCAACACAATATTAAAAAGTACTCAACTCATTTGCTTAATTAACTTAGTGGGACTAAAGAGCTACTGGTTAAGGTTTAATTATACTATATTAAACACATGATAATCAGGTTTTTCTAACCATTTTAGGGCGATAGAACCTAGGCTCGGTAACTTTTAGAATAAAAATTACTATTGCTACAATTGCGTTTACAATTACAAGTATTTCCAGTGATTTAGCAGATATATTTTATTTCTAAATATATTTAGCTTACGATTTTATTTTATATTTATTAGGTTATTTTAATCTTTATTTATTTAGTACTTATGATATTAATTTGATGTGTTACTTCATGTAAATAATTTTTTTTTGCCTTATTACAAGTTCCTACCGTAATTCGCCAAATAGATGATGCAATCATCGTTAGTCTGTTAGTCATCTGATAAGACATGCCAGGAAGAAGCGCAGTTGGTTTCATTAAATTTCATTCTCAGACCAGTATGGGCATTTTTATTGTTTTAAAATGTATATTAAGTAATAACTAATAGAAAACTTATGCAGGTACATAAATCATTAAAAACAATAGTGTGAACTGCTCAGAGAAAGTATTTTGCAACCGTTCACACGAGACGCATATTGTTAGCCCCATAATCGATACTATTGGATGATGTTAAGTAACAACTACGGTTATGAGGTCTTGTTCAATGTCAGGGTATGCGAAGGAAATAGTTACTAGTTCATCGCCCAATGGAATGAAATGAAATGCTTTTTATTCAATACAAGGATCATAATATCACTTATTGAAAGTCAGCCAAATAATAGAAACATTTTCAAATGAAAAATTGTCCTTAAAATTAGATAATCTTAAAAAAGATATATTTTTAATTAAACTATTCGCATTTTGTAAAGGAAAAACCTGCAGAGAAAAAATGCTAAGAAACTCTGCAGACATTATTAAATTTGTCTTTTCCTGGTGTTTATGGTTTGGTTTGGTTTAAGAATTTAAAGGTTGCTAGCCCATCGTGTTATTATGTGATTCCTTTTAACCCTAATCTCTAAGTCGTTTCCTCTGTATACTAAATGAAAGACGTCTAGGAAGTATTTTATCAAAGCAACAATTGATACTTTTGTAAGATTTTGCAATATTAATAAGGTTCTAGTTAGAGAATCTGTCTAAAGAACGGATTAAACAAAGTTATTACATAGAGACAATCATACACATTCTGATGAATATTTAGTCCCATCTAATCTGTAGTAGGTACTGAAGTTAGAAACAAATTAAATGGGCGAAGATGGTTGCTAGTTTCTCGCTCAGATACCCATAGTCCCTAAATAGTCTATTATTGGCTCTGAAGAGGGCAGATGGTTGTATTATATTATGTAAGTTGTTGCTCAGAATAATCGTTTGATTGCTGGTTGGGCTGCAGTCACATTCTGATGGATTATTAAATTGGATTTGTCTTCACGTCTGCAGAGTTTATTAGAATTTCTTCTCTGCAGGTTCCTTTACGAAATGCCGATAGTTTGATTAGTTTTTTTAGATTATCTAATTTTTGGGACAATTTTTCTTATATACTTTCAATAAGTGATTTTACGTTCCTTATATTGAATAAAAAGCATTTCATTTCATTTTATTTACTGGTCAATAGGAACGCGTAATTGTTGATATCGCTAGAGATCTTGAATCAATGTCGTAGCATTACTCATACAAACATTGATTAAACTAGTACAATAAAACATTGATCAATGCTTTAATGGTATTAGAAAATAATAGAATTTACAACTTGGTCGCTTTATCACGTCAAGCTAGGTTTATTTTCAATCTTATCACGCTCTAATAAGAATGCTTTTAGAATGACCGAGTTTATCAATTGATATAGCGTCATTCTAAACCTAATCAATACTTTGATAAAAATCGTTTGTTCTCTTGTATGTGAATCAATGTTTTATCAAATGTTATATCGTATGTAAATTTCTGTGTTATTTGAATCTTATTCTCTATTATTACGTATACTGCAAGTCATTTAAAAGCTGTTACTTTAATTAGCATACGTGTGATGATTCTTATTTATTTTATAATAGTTCAACTGCCTCCAAAATTATGAACATATAGGTACATACATTCACGTCCTTTAATTTCTTTCAGGGTGGATAGAACCGTGGAGTAATGAAAACATGGTGAATTATTACCATGTTTATTGCGGTTTTGATGTCACATGGAATATTGGTGACAGGTTACTAGCATATCACCCAATAAATCTCATATATCCCTAGTCTCTTGGTCACCTCCTACGATATGCCGGGAAGAACGGCAGCTAATTAATAGATAACAGCTAGCTAGAGAAACAGATTGGTTAGAGTAACGATTTATGATTTTATAATAGGTCTTTACCTATGAAATTGCCGTTCTGCAGTACTGGCCATTTCAAATCAAAATAATTTTTGTTTGACTAAGAATTCTAATTTCAAATTAATTTTATTTTAAAAACATAGAATTCTTTTTCCAAAAGTAGTCATTTGTTTATTGATTAGTGTTACGTTTTCATCGCATTTCAATCTTTTTCGTCATCATGGATACGTTAAAAATTCGAGTAATTATGGAATATGTGTACCGTCGTGGCAGCAACGCGGCACAAGCGGCACGCAACATCAATGACGTTTACGGAGCTAACACTACAAACCAACGCACTGCCTGTTATTGGTTTGCTCGCTTCCGTTCTGGAAATTTCGACCTGAAAAATGAACCTCGTGGTCGTCCGAAGACTTTGGTCGACAATGACGAATTAAAGGCGATTGTGGAAGCTGATGATACACAATCTACGGCGGAATTAGCAGCAGCTTTCGACGTTAGCGTCAAAACAATATTGGTCCACTTGCGTCAAATTGGCAAGGTAAAAAAGCTTGACAAATGGGTGCCCCACGAATTCAATGATCGCCAGCGCGAAGTACGCGTCGAGACGTGCCTTGCACTGCTCAACAGACACACAAATGAAGGAATTTTGAACCGCATTGTTACCTGCGACGAAAAATGGATTCTGTTTGACAACCGCAAGCGCTCAGCAAGTTGGTTGGATCCTGGTTCAGCACCTAAACAGTGCCCTAAACGAAAACTTACCCCTAGAAAAGTGATGGTCACTGTTTGGTGGTCTAGCGCCGGTGTGATTCATCACAGCTTCTTACCAAACGGGGTGAGCATTACTGCAGATGTGTACTGTGATGAACTGAACACAATGATGGAGAAGCTGGCACATCTCCAACCAGCATTGGTCAATCGCTCGTCTCCGCTGCTCCTGCACGACAACGCGCGACCTCATACTGCACAGCAGACGGTCTCCAAGTTGCAAGAATTGGGGTTGGAAGCTCTCCATCATCCACCGTACTCACCAGACCTTGCGCCTACAGACTTCTACTTTTTACAGAATTTGGATAACTTCTTGGCGGGAAAAAAATTTAATACCCGAGAGGCAGTACAAAATGCCTTTGAAGAATTTGTTGCCTCCCGTCCAGCTGATTTCTTCAAGAAGGGCATCAATAAACTGCCACTGCGTTGGCAAAGATGCATTGATTGCATGGGTGATTACTTCGATTGATACAATTAAAAAATACAAGAAAAAAATTCGTTTAAATTTTTTCATACAAAACGGCAATTTCGTAGGTAAAGACCTAATATATAGTAAGGATCATATTATGAAAGCATCGTAAATGGTAATCTGTCAAATATTGGCTGTAGCATTGTAAAAACAATGTATTTTATCCAATAGATAACTTCAATAAAAATCATTTCGCAGTACTCGAATGACGTAAAGTTTGCGTACGTGATGTCTAAAGAGCACTTATAAAGTTTTATACACTTTCGTCTTCGTTTATTAGTTTTTACGTAAAGATTTATAGATATCATAAATAGTTAATATGTACGTGTACTGATATACATTTGTATTCATTGTGTACATTAATAAAATACACAATCACGTTTTCAATTTTCGGGTGCACAAAACGAAAGGACCATTTGAGAATCTTTTATTTCGCCTGATAATGTTGACAAAATGTACGTAGCTGCAAATTTAAATATTAGATAGCCGTATTCCTTTGGTTGTCTATTAAAAGGGCAGGTATATGCTTAAAAAATAGCAGTACAGAAAATACATACACAAATTTATAACATACACGCGTGGTATGGATGATTTAACATACTTATGACTAACGTTTCAAGATCCTTTATGTTTATAGGATAGCCAGTATTGAGTTACCACCGTGGACACAATAAAGAACATTGTCCACTCAAAACTAAAGGATAAAGTTAGGGGCCGATACTGACTATTTCCTAACCAGATGCTACGCAGGTTACTTGGTAGACTAGAGTCTATGACTATGATAGAAGACAAATGACTCACCATGTCAGGAGTGGGGCCACATGATCTCCTCTGGTGGTGGTTTCAGCGAAACTGGTGCAGCGCGATACTCGATTGGGCACGCTCTTATCACGATAATCCAGATGTCGAAGCGCCTGCGCAAATAGACAAGCCACTTGAACTGTGTAAGGAATTTGTGTTGATGAGGATAAATAACTTCATGCGTTCATTGGTCTGGAAGATAGTAAGTGGTGATTGAAGTACTATGGTGCCTTGAAATTACAACCTATATACCTATATACCTTTTATTAATAAAAAGTCCTGATAGCATTCAAAAGAGAGAGAGAGTATACTAAAAGTGATAGGAGAGCAAACATACAATATCTTATATACTGTTGAATTTACCTTCATCAATCGCTAGTCTATCTGGGCACGTGGTCTGCGCGCTATCAGATAAGCCGTTGATCTATCTAAGTGTTGATAATATTTACTGGGAATAAGTATTACGAACTATTTCTCATATTTTGAAAACGATCGTTTATGTATCATAGAATACCAGCAATAAAATTACGATTACTTTATTACTGCAAAACAGAAGCCGTATGTATAAGTAAAAATGGACGTTCATTAAACATAATATGAATCGGCTTTTTAGTTATACTATACAATTAGGGACATGAATAGCATTAAGTTTTGGTTTTTGATACTAAAACAGCATATTGAATCAGTCCTGTAGATTTATGGGAAACTGTAAGAGAACTTAATTTTATTTATATCTTACTCCTGCATGACCAAACTTAGCAAATGCACAAATATTCGTAAACGATTCTATGAGTAGATCAGAAGTAGTGCTATTATTAAAATTATTCGATATAGAACACAAACACTTAATAATCACCAATAATCATACAGGTTTATCGGATTAATTCAATCACATCATAACTAATCGTGTATTATCAGATAAGTACATCATTGAATTAACTTTTTCATAATTACTCATAGATAAATGACAAACATCATTAATGCTGTAGCACAACAAGAAACAATCATGTTTTCTACATAATAATATACTTTATACATAAACATTTACGACAGTAAAATCCTTTCAGCGTAGTATAGGTTAAGTATCCGCTAACTTGTTCATTGAGTGAAGCAAGAGAGATTTGTTGTCTTTGGTTTGATTTGTTGTGTTTGCCGTTCGATAGTCTTTGCCTGTCCTGTTGGGGGCTTAGAAGCGTGAATTAAATATTGTTTATTGTTATTAGCTTTGGCCACTCGAATTCATGTTTTTACCTCATAATACAAACTAATCCAATACTTGCAATCATAGTTTAGAAAATAGTAAAATCTATTATTTTCTATGCCAATAGAAATGTTTCATGTTCATGTATTCAGATAGTGAAAAATAGTATTTATCTAGCGTCACAAATTCATTCATTTAGATTTACTATATACTTTATTCATTTAGTTTTTGTTTTTATATTTTACATATCACTTGATAGTCATTACTTTAAAGTCTGTTATTGTTATTTCATCGAGTTTTTCATTTTACGATTTATTCGAGTGTTTTCCTCTCAACTTATCTACTGCATATCTACGCTTATTATTGCATTTTATTCATGTTTATTAGTATCTCGGCCAATTACTTGAGGCATTATAATTGCGATCAAGATAATGGTGGCCATCCATCTCCGAGATGTGCAGCATACGAAATGAATAGCACAGTTTATGTAAATTGTAATGATGCACTTATTTACATTAACTAGTTGCTCATCCGCATTCATGAGAAATACATTCTTAATGCGATTGAAAATCACGTGGCCTCAGCTAAGATATATAACTGTGTTGCTAATGAAACAGAAGGGATATCAAGGGTTCGATAAATTCTGAAGTAGGTAAGAATGTTGAGATGGAAATACATTTATCTGTATTTCTATATGTTAACATAATATACTAATATCCACTACACCTTATAAAGGTTGTCAGAGGTAACTGCAAAAATATTGAAGTATATTAGGTCAATATCATTTGTTTGTTTAGGTTAGCAAACTATCGCATATTAAATTGCAATGCTATCACCACCCCGATTTCGGATTTGCTAATGGTGACCATCATATTGTGTTTCCGAGGTTATGTCCTCCCTAAATAGGATTGAAAGACGTTGGAAATTAAACTTCAACCCAAATATTTGAAAAGCTAGTGCCAAGTAGACGCATGGCGTTAATTTATGGTCCTAATTGTGAGAGGCTTATCCTTGGGGCATCCAAGACAAATGAAGTGCTCCATTCGCCTTTTATTAGCCGTGAAACCCCTTTGTCTTGTCTTACATTGTTGTGGATAAGTGTGATTAGCTAATTTATTGCCTCCGCATGCATGCTAATCAGCTGAACTTATGTTTCGTGAATTAGTGGTGCAACTACATAAAATATATGATGAGGCAGTCTGAGATAATTGCGATGTTATTATCTATCTTAAACTATTGTTTTTTTAGATGCTGTTAATTAACTTAGGAATTGAATAAATGTAACGATAAAATTATAAGCACTCGTCTCGTCTAGGCCATAAATTTTCTTCTAAGACTAGTATATTTTGTAATAATGTTACAGCGTCCGGACATTCAAATTTTAAAAACATGTTACGATTCTACTAAATTTTAAAAACATGTTACGATTCTACTACTAATAAACCAGGCTTGAATCAATATTAATTAGATAACTAATGATAACTACAGTACATCACGTTGCATGTATTGTTGGACTAGCAACCTTCCAGTAGCTTTCATTAGTCAGCCATGCAGCCATCCGCATAACATAACATTTAAATACCATATGTAAATAACGTGAGATTATTTTACATTGTAATTACATATCACATATTAAACTTCACCTTGAAACGCAATGGCAATTCGAATTATAATAACTATAAACATTTCTCAGCCATGGCGTGATATCTAAAACAAACAAACAGACCAATTGAACATCCCAATCAAAGACCCAATTGTTAACAAGTCAATGTCATGAATTTACGCAAACCTCGATTCTCCTAACCGACAATCTATCTCGCTTCTTCTACTAGTTAGTTCTTCTTCGTCTTGCTAGGACGTCTGCTATGTAATGGATTTTACTTATTTCTTTTCTTTTGTTATCATCCATTCGCTTATCATGTCTATATCAAAGTGAGTAAATAGTAGAAAACTCTCATCCATATCCCTACTAGTATATACTCGTATCCTTTTGCAGGGAAAACAGGCAAAAAGTAATTTTAGCAAATTACATAGTACATTTAATCACTTGATACTATGAAAATCAGCGTTTATAAGGACTATGATGAAGTTTAATACAATATTCGACATAACATTAGGAATAAAATGAGGTAAATGAAATCATTGCTTGTTAACGAAAATTGAACTGAATTGACGTAGATAATACATAATGGATTTCTTACTGTACTAATTTAATAAATTAACTGTTTGTGGTATAGAATACGAGAATCAGGTCTTTAGATGCTTTGTTCATTCTTTATTTGATTGGATGAAGTTTTCCAAGTTTTTTGGGATTTATTTTTCCTTTTTTATCAGTTCTGTCTTTTGTTTGATCAAAATTAGAGACTCATTGTATTTAACACGGCCAATTGATTGATTAGTAGAAAAACATATTAGTCATATTAAAAGTTGGCTGATTAGTAGAAGTGAGTAGTTTGTTTGTCTTGTAACTAAGTTTTAATTTAGTTTATTAATATAAACCTAAAAAAACTGTTACTTCTATTTAATATTTAGTCGCGATTATACTATAATTATAGGTTGGTTATTGTTCCATAACTAGATACAACCCTAATATCTTAATGCTCATTTTGGTTACTAAAGTTAGGGATACGTTAAAAAAGTCTCTGACTGAAGATTTTTAGAAGTCGTAAGTATTTTATTCTTGCTAATGAATACACCTACATAAATTCCGACAATCTGGTGAACGTGAAGAGTATGTTAATATGGTATATTATTGCAGTCAAACCACTAGCAACAGCTAGTTAACGGTCAAGCAAAGTACGGAATAATGCAATACCTACCAAAGTTATGGAGTTTTTGTCATAATTAAAAGACAATGGAAAGGTTAAATGAACGTCATAAATATTTGATATAAAAAGTGAATAAAAAACCCAACACACATGTATTCTTAAAATTTATATGTTTATTATTTTCATATCTGCTTTATTCACAAGTAAACATGTACTTCATTCCAAGGTACCTTTACATTTCGTATGCAAAACAAGCAAGCAAAACGTATTTTTAAAAATGGACGAACTTTAATTATTTCCTCAGTCATCTATAGCGTTTCATTAAATATATTTTACTCATAATCCATCCAGGAAGAAAAGTAAATAGTTTCATATTTTCATCCCAGACTAGCAAAGAACAAAGGAATTCAACATTACAATAAGATATGCAAAGCTCGTGACCGTGTCGCCATTTTAGGTGCTTCTAAAGATGTGTTCGGAGTAATACTATAGTAGCTTTGTGTTATTGCCAATTCATTAAATGTCAACCATTTTCATTATCAACACTTGTATAGGGTTTTCACGGAGTAGACGAATTACTTAAGAAGAGTATCAAGAAACTATAAGTAGAAGTTTAAGAAGAAAAATTCTGTGTTGTACTGGATTGTGAATAGAATGACTTTGGCAATGTTCTACTAAATAGAGTCGGAGAGTTTTTGCTAGCAGCAACATTTAACTAATATGACAACTATTTATGCTACGTCTCTCATACTCTATACCATAGATAAATACATCACGCCTGATTCCCTGTAGAGGGGTAGGCAGAGATCATGGATCCCTATATGTCTCGATAATTTTTTTGGACGACCTCCGTGGCGATCGGTTAGACACGAAGGCTAATCGTGAGGTCCCGGGTTCAATTCCCGGTGGAGGCACAGTTAAGAACTACGCTTTTCTACTGCTTAACAGTCTGGTCGTTGATTATATATGCTTTATATATTTGTATTTATCTATATATAATATGCATACATTTCTTAAATATACGTTGACTAGTATCCTTAACATAAGTCTTAAATGTACTTATCAAGGGGCTAGATCAATTAGTGTAATAATGTCCAAATATTATTATTATTATATTATGTTATTTGGCCCAATAAGACATATAACAGTCAGATTGACGCTATATTGAAAAAGCGTGACGTTAGGAGTATAACCGCCGAGTGTGTATGAGAAGATGTATGAGTGTCAATGAAGCGAAAGTGGTCTCTATACCTACCAATGAAAAGAAATAATATAATACGTAAAGGAAAAACAAACGAGAGTCTCGTGAATGATGTAATAAGCTCACTCGCCGTATGTGTATAATGAACTTACGTCCAGAATTCCTTGAAAAGAATAGAAAAAATGAATATAATTCGTAACGGGTGAAAAAGGCCTATCCCTTAGTAACCTCTTACTAAATGTTTTACGACTACTCATATCTTAAAACAATCACCTAATGTGAACGCAAGTAAATCACAACCTTTAAAGCAATCCATAAACCCATAAACTGACGAGGCCTTAACGCACTTGACATCGATCAACCTTCGGAAGCTTCTAACTCTATCATTACATCTTGATTGAACTATGGCGGTAGTCCCTGCGATGATATTAGTACTGTTATGATGCTTTTTCATCGTAATAAGATATATGTACAGATACATAGTTTCTTCAGTTACTTTCAGGATGGATGTTCTATCTCGGATACAGTACATTTTTTGATGATTAGTTGTATAGCTTTTATTATAATACATTTTAACAATAGAATCTTTACAATAAATTAACAAAATATTTACAAACTTAAAACTAATTAAAATAATTTAACTATAAATTAAATAATTTAATGAGTTATAAAATATATGTTTTTGTAATTTATGTTATGGTTTCCATTTGAATAGTAATTTAATAATGTTCTTATTAATTCCTTACCTTCGCTTAATACATACATAAATTTTAAGATTTTCTTTAGAACTTTATTAAGCAGGTGATCATGTTTAATTATTAATTTCATTATACTTCATTATTATGGTTTATTTTAGCTATACGCAATTATTCATAGCCGCAAAAACAAAAAAAGCATTGTAGGTAACAAAACGCAATAATTAAATCGTGTTCTATTTAGGGGTCAAATATTAATAAGAGCATCATTTTGAAGCCTTTCTGACAGTACACATTATAAAGACATCACATTGAAAAGGTTAAGTGGAAGGTGTAATTGAAATAGATAGGTGTATATTAACTTTGTTTAGGTTATGCAATAACTGAGTATATTTATTCTTTAGTCTCATATAGCTGCTAATTTGGAAAAAAAATATTTTAACTTGCTATCTTTCTTTCTGGCATGCTATATACGACTAAGAGACTAGGAGCAAAAGGAATCTTTTGATCGATGGATCACCAATATTCCGTTTCAATGCCATCATAATACTAATAGTGATGTTGAAATGTTGAAATGAATGAAGTAATAAATTACCGTATCCGAGATTTTTTCGACTTGAATGGAACATCATTTTTTACCTAGATTATCCTTCAATTGAATTCATAAGGACCTTATTAATTTTATCTACCATTTAAGTAAAAAATCAATCAATCAGCGTTATAGGAAACACATTTAAGCCTTGGACACACGTGCACGATTTGATAATTTAACAATCATCACTTTACATGAATAGAGGCAATCAGTTGAGAAAAATGGATGCGTCGAAGGTTGGTCATGCCTTAATTAAAAGTCTATTTACATAAATATCGGCCTAGAAATAGTCACATATGTGTGTTTGTTTCCGGTTAAGAAGTGATAAATAATAATTGAAAAGATTAACTACGTCCTAAAAACTATAAACTTAAAGTACAAATAAAACTTAATTATTTAGAAAATATCTTTATAGTCATCGCTGTCAGACACTAATAGCATTCGCGCTCTGAATTGCCAATTCTATGTCCTTCTGAATAAAATAATAAATTATTATATAGTTATATCGAGTTTCTCGTAGGTGCACGTAATCTACTATTATAGGATCCCTCCGTTTTATATGGAATTAGAAGTTTATTTAGAAGTAGTAAATTGTCTGCTACAAGCAAATATACTAGAAACTGCCTTCTTTGTATCCATTTAATTCCTTATAGTACAACAAGTAATAAATCTCACAGGTGGCTGCATAACTCATTTCCTGCACACCTTAAGGATGAGTAAAAAACGCAGTCTTCATGGCGAATGACCTTTTGAGGCTCTCTGATGCTTCGGAGAATTCTCAATGGCTTTATAAATACAACTTATTGCTCGAGTGTACTTGAAATTCCAAAGAAATAGCAAACAAATACATACTTCTATGAATTAAGTTGTATGAGTTTGTTTGCATTCAAGTTATCATGTATAGGAGCCTGGTGTGTATTAAAGCTTTAAGATAAAACGAAAACATATTTTCAATTTTATTCAAGTTATAATAAGGTAGTTAGGAATCTACCTCCTTATACTTAATCCTCTCTTACAATAACATGTTAACTGATAGCTATCCAAGCATTATAAGTTATCTAGGTATAAGATAAAACGAATACCGCTAAATATAACCGATATAATAAATAATGTATGCTAATGCCGCGAACGGTTGTCACATTCACATAACCTCAAAATGTCACTTGAGGGCGCCATTTTTGCAAAATGGCGTGTGCTCCACCAAAGAGGCTCAAGGACTTTTTTCGCAACGCAAATAGTTTCACTTTCTATTGTTGGTTCAATTTATATGAGCTTAATTTATTGGAGTATTGTGTACCTTGAAATCAACATTTATTACGAGTGTTTGAAATCATTGAGTTTGATGAGAAATAGTGGAACTAAATATACATTCACGTCGTTTAATCTCATTAAGGCTGAATAGAATCTCGGAGTTGTACTATGTTGTCGGTTACTTTGAGCATTTCTAACAGGATTGTGATAGAATAAATATGAAACATGAGTGACTACGTATAAATTGAAACTATGGTTCGACTAGCTAGTAACCTTTTACCGATATCTCATACTATCATAACCCCGATAGGTTAGTTAGATATCGCAAATACAAAATTTGACAGTCAATTAAAAGATTAATGTCACTAAACTTTGACAACATCGCCTCTGAATGCTGCGGCTTATAGATTATCAGATCAATTAAATCAATTAATCCAACCTCCTTGGTTGCGTAGTGTTGCAAGCTTTGCAGATTGGCATATTACATACAAATCGTGCACTATGATAATTAAATTATGTATTCGCGCGTAAATTTGCGTCATACCTAGTTTGATAAGTGAGAATGCTATGAATTTAGTTAAATTGTTGCATTACGTTTAATTACTAAGTTAGGTAATTAAAGTAAGAGGATGTTACTAGGATTAAAGAGCGCGTGCTTGCATGTTTCGTATATGTTATTCGGATGAATGATTGGCGAAAGGTACCTACTAGGAGAATGTCAATTTCGTACGGGTTTAACCTAACAATACTAATGACGATCAAACTAGGTAACATTGTTTAATAGATTGAAATACGTTTGTGCGTACTGTAAGAAGAAATGTCGACTTGTTCATAAAACAAAATGGCAGATTTAGAAAAACACTTAATAATTTAATAATAAGCGTGAATAATATGATAATATTATAGTGTTTAAGAACATAACTAGTAAAAAATACATTAGCATCCAATAAAATAAAGTCGTAAGTAAATTATTTCGTAATTTAAGTAGGTACATGATTTACAGATTAAGATCAATCCCACGGTTTCCTATATTATAAAAAAATCATCAAACCTAAACATGTACATTAGCCATAATTAATATAAGTAAAACAGGCTCTAGACGCCCACAGTGGCTGGCCTTGGCTGTTTCCTGGCCCAAGGATTTAATGTTCCAAATCCAGTTTAAATAAATAAATCAACTGCCCAAATGTGTGTTAGACATTAATTTGAAAAAGGACCAAAATAAAATACTGTTGTACGTGTTCATTCATTTATAAGATGGACGAATTCGTTGTTGAGGTCTACGATATACTCGTAAGATATTTAGGAATAATATTATTTTACCGATTTAAACAAATATAAAAAAAATCTGATTGGTATATGTTTTTTTATTACAATGCATACATACATGTTTAATTATGTTTTGTTATAATTAGATTTATCTCGTTTGTTAAAATAACAGTTATGAAGCTGAAAAACATAATGACAAAACCTGCCTATTATGTTAATAAGTCAGTAATTCTATTAGTATCCATAATTTGTGGAATAACTTTGAATTTTTACACAGTGACGACGATGGTGGTCACTTTAATGTCTGACTACCTATGAGGGTAAAAGTCTCGAAGCACTATTACGTTACATCAGACTTGCACCACTATTATTTTCGTAATAAAGTCTGGACCTAGATTTAAATTCCTAGTGCCATTAGGTTGAAACCCACGCAGCAATTTATCAAAAACTCAGATTATAATACGTAGTAAAAGAAACATTTGTCCAATTGCACATTGATCAGATGTTATCGAAATGCCGTTCCAAATACAGCATTTCATTGTGTCCATACATGACGCTTATTTATCTAATTCGATCTATTTTGCAATCGAATATTTTGCGTCTATATGGCATGAGTGTGGATGTATATTTGAGTTTAGCTGGCTAAAGGGGCCCAAGTCTACTAATGCTTTTTACAAATTATCAGAGCAGTAATATTGTGAAGTTGTTAATGTACTAGCAAAAGTGACAAATTTCGCCATTTTTAAAGCGAAATTTGAGATTTTTGCTGAATGGTGAAACTTGACACTTTTGCTAATCCACTACCGACTTCACACTATTACGGATCCGATATTGAACTGCATTTGTGCTAAGATGCATTCATGAGGACACTATCATGAGTAGTCTTTTCCCGGTCAATAATACTTACAATAAATTTACAAAAGCAAACACTAATATTTGTAAGCCCTACCGATTTGTTTACCTACTGAAGCTACAAAGTTCAATACAAACTCGTCATCATAGATACGTAGATGTATAAATGACACGATTGAGATCGATAGTCTGTGCCTAACCCCTTAGAGACGTGGAGGTGTGAATATATGTATGTAGAGATTGTGTAACAGAATACTGTACACTGAGATACATAGATATCTCCTAGGTCACCTTTGCCATAACTTAAATAATGCGAATAAAATCCATCTCAAAATAGTCATAACATCACTACGTTATTATACTCGCATGTCAAAATAGTGAATAAAAATTAAATAATATCTATATAATAGACTCGCCAGTGAAGTAAAGTATTCCCAATAAGGCGCTCACAGTCAGTGTGTATCATGAATATATTCGGCATATATCATAAGAGGAATCCTGCTTTGCATTCTTACGACTTCAGTGCATTTTAGTCTAGTGGTGTACAATTTTAGATGGATCTGTTTATCTTTTTATTTTGTTGGCACGAACGAGTAAGGAACTTAGGTCCCAGGACCTTATTACGTACAACTTTTATCATCCTATTGTAACTCGTTTTTATATAATATCGTAATAATATGTTAGAAATATAGGAGCATGTTTTTTCAAAAATTATTAAGACTTTCTCTTATAAATTGCTTTACAAGTGTTTATCTATCTATATTTGTTGTTATGTTATAAAGAGACAAATAGAAATACACTACTCCTAACGAAGAGATGATATGTTTTTCGCACATTTTTAGCATGCTTGTACATTGCTTTATTATTGTATTATTTTGGCGTCAAGGACAAGGTTAGGAATGGTATATGTACAAAAAAATATGTGTATTCTTCCGTCAATCCATCTATAACTTCTATACCAGTGTCTCGCTATCTCAATAAGGTGTTCCCTATGACGGTTGAGTCAGTGGTGCCCAAGTGACCAGGTGACCAAGTTCTCCCACGCCTCACCTACCAAGTATGGTTAACCAGCCACAGCTTATCTATGATGTCAGTGTTACCATATAACATGTCATATTACAACTGACCTTCAAATGTAATAAATGTATGTTTCGAGTTATACACACATATATAGTACATACAAATACTGTAAGGATTGTAAAACCTTTTCGGGGTAGTCAGTGATTGTGTACTATCAAGTAATAATGATTCTTTGGCTAAATTTTTTTTCTAACGGATAATCAGTATTCCACATGACAAGTTGAAGACCATAACGCTGTATACGATGCTAATAGTCGACATATGTATATAATATATAATAAGGTATGGAATCTATCGGGATAAGGACGTGTAATATTTATTCTTGTAAATGATCTAGGAGATAGTTTCATGTCTCCAAGGATCTGTTCATCCCAAAAGGGATTAAAGGGATGAATGTGTGTATATGTAGTCAGCTGTTTACTAGCATAAGTAAAAACTCTGCAGCTAGCATTTTCCCTATATAAATTAAAATGTCAAGAAAACTCAGTTATGTTTTTTAGTTTTATTGAAATGTAACAATTTTGAACAATAATTATTCAGTCATGTAAAAATTTAAAGTAACTTTTGACTTTTCTATTTTAATTTGACTAGAGTGTCCTTTTTGACCACTAATTTAAAATTAATTTATGACTTTCATCAACTATCACAAAATTGTAAAAATTATAATTTAAGACTAGAATTAATTTGGGAATAAATTGCAAAAGCCTATTTTAATGAATATTGCAAAACATTTTGTATCGAATACGATAATTTAAAAAACTACACACATGCTAGAGCAAAACTCACTTCTTTATTGCTTATCATACGTTAAATCTTAGGTACTACAAGTCTTGTCAGTCATAGGAATACATGAAAGAAAACTCAACCTTTTAAATAATCAGTGCAAAGAAATGCAATCATTCAGGATCTGGGACAGGTGGCAAACCCTTAGAGAATATAAGAAATCTAAATCCATAGGCTTTGTTTAAAAAAGATTACGTGAGTTTTCGAATACGTAAGTCAATTCCATACATTTCGTTTTCTGCTCTACACATACAACACATCACGTCAGTTTCCATAGAGAGGGGTAGGCAGAGACCACAGATCCCCATTTTTTTCGATCCTGTCAAACTTCTATCGTTTCTTTAACAATAATTTACCTACTCATATACATTTGGATATTGTAGGTATTTCAAACTTATAATTTTTGAAAATTTCGTTTTTTTTTTAATGGATTTCTATTCTCTAAGAGTTTTACTACTTTTTCTATAGGTCCAAGGTAGATAACGAACCTAAGTCATGTACTTACAATTCACTCTGTAAATTTATGTATTTTTTAAAGACGTTTTGCAAAGGCAATTTTGCATGTGGTGATCGATTAATTAAACTAAAACATGATGACCTACAAATTGAAAGTCATTGAAAGCTATTTGGAACCATTTTAGGTTGGTTGTCTACCCTGACCACTTGCCACTGGAAATAGTATTTTCAATAACAATACTAAAATTCAATCAGGTCTCTCCTTACATAAGAATTATTTACCTGCAAATATGTATGTATATGCAAACACACAAATGTAACCTTACGCTAGTATTACAGATATATTGAGCAAAAAGGCAATTGCTTATACTTTATAAAACGTCATTGCTACTTTAAAATATCCAAATCTCTTTTAAATGACAATTACGGGAAAAAAGAAATTAAAAAAAAAAAGCTTACTTAATACGATATATTTACTTTTATTGAATCATGTTGATTAAAATAGAAAGAAAAAGGCAACAGTTGTATAAAAAATATTGAGTTTCTTTAGAAGTGATATATGAATCTCTAAAAGTGGCATATATAGGGAGGTGTTAAAGTAGCAACGGCGACTCGGACAATCCTACCTAACAATTGTTACAACTATAAATCTTCAGTCTTCAATTTCCTTTTCAACTCCTTGTTCCGTTCTTCTAACCTCCTAATTCTTTGGTTGAGCAGTCTTATCTTCTTTTTATACTCTTCTATTCTTTTCTTCTGACTCTCCACCTTCTCTGACAAAACCTGGTAGGGGTTCAAGCATCTGGTTTCGGTTGATGACGGTGTATTAAGTGATGTTGCGGATTCCTACAATGATAAGAAGAACTAAAGTCCTGTTTTACTATGGGATGTAAAATAGAATACTAACTAGCTATAAAGGACTATGAAATATTTTGTTGTCTGATGACATAGTGAGTCAATTATATATGAATATGTACCATAACTACCTCGTCCAAGTTACCCCAACCATCCGTTCGGTTACTTTTAGTCAGTTAGTTTAATCCTAACCGTACCCTTTGAAAGATATATGTATAATGATGAGTGAGTTATGAATTTTCATAATACTCACCTTTGGGACTAAAATCGAAGGACCTTGCTCATTTCCATCGTTGACAATTTGAAGAAAATCCTAAACATACAAAAATACATTATAATCCAGTTCCTCATAAAACCATGCAAAATAGTCTTAAGAAATTGGTTTGTCATATCTTGAAATATGTATCGCAGAAGATTAAAGGAAGGCAATTGTCGCCGCGATGTTATCAGTAATGTTTCAATCATATTGTTACTTCGAAATTAATAAAACGTGTTTAACATTGTGTTTCATTGTGCTCAGTTCTTTGGGGCTTGACTCTGTATCGAGGGTACAGGGTTCAAACCCCGCTTAAGCATGTACCAATGGAAATGAAGTTTAATGAATTTCTATGTACATTTTCGTCATAAAAATACATTTACGAAATACGTCGAATACTACGGTGAGGGAAAAACATCGTGAGGAAACCTACCTGTTCCCCGAACAGGTAATAGTTAGTGCTTGTAAATGGCAACATGGCTGACCACCTGTCACATTGAGTACTAACTATCTAGTTAACACGTGGGTTTGAGGTGACCATAGAATTACTACCTTCGCAATTGCGGAGATGGACGCATGAACCTCTGACTACCCCGCAAGGGTTAGGTATATGTATGTATGTCTATTAACTTATTTTATTATAAATTATTTAATAATTTATTTTTCAATTCACTAATTATTGAACCTAGTATGTAAGAAAAATGTACACAAACCTGTGCTATGATTCTCAAACTATTTCAACATCCTAAGAGTAGTGAATGGAAATACTAAATCTGAACTATAACTACGTAGCATGCATAAAACTATGAATAAAACACACTAAATCTCCATAGTAAAGCCAATAACTACTTATAATACGTTTGTAGTTATAATAATTTTCTAATTAATTTACTCAAACAGACTATTGAAGTGCCTACTTTATTAAATAATAGCAGTAGGTAATAAAATATATTACAACTAACTATGTAGTATCATCAAGAAAAGCAATATCGTATAACAATTGTCTACACAAGTACAGTTAATTTCCTTTCATTGATGATATATAACAAAATATACTGAATTTTAATTTAATGAAAGTCATACACTTAATTTGATAACTTAATCTAAGTAAACGTGACAAACAACTTAAATGTACTTATATTATTCGATATTATTTTTATGTGACTTCCAAGAATTCTCGTTCGGGAAAATTTCGGTCGGCGAAACCACTGCCTTATTTTGTGTTGTTTTCTAAATTTGGTCATTTGTTTTCTTTCTGTGGATAGTCTAATCTATTTTTGTTTATCACTTAAATATACATTTTTAGTCAAATCAGTTAACTCCCAATTTAAATATTAACAACAGTTACCTGTTACACTTGTATCCACAGCCTGTAGTTCTTGAACTGTCCATCTTAACATATTTTGTTTTTTTTTCCAATTTGGCACATGGTCCTCATTAAATAATGACGTGGAATCACTCAGCATTAGAAATTGAATTACCTAAATTTCAATTAATGCCTCTATCGATCGCTTACGATTGAATTGTCAGGAATGTTCATTGAAGAATTACACAGACAAAATGTTTTATCAAGGGCTTTTTATGATTTCGATAAGTTGTTGGATTAGTCTTCAGAGTAAGGCTGATAGGTAAATATCGCATAGTTTGGTTAATTTTGAAACTACTCACCGCCAGAGGGCGAGTAACGCACTCACTTGAGGTATTTTGCCAAAAGGTTGCCTCGGGGGGCTCACTCGTTCAATTTTGAAGTGGTGGCCTAATGGACGCGGTTTCTGGAAAATATAGCAAAATTTTGAAACAAAAATGTTATTATTAACCAAGGAGGTTAGTTGTCGTTAGTCACATCGCATGAACAAGATGCAAGCACAGAACATTGATTCCTTAAAGCAAATTTTATATTTTTACACAAATTCCCACATATGTATGTATGTTGTTAATGATAAAAGGATTCTTTCTCTTATTCACAATAGGACCTATTTCCAATAGAAACTTCAATTAAATTACTCAAGGGTATATTGAATACTATGGGTTACAGGAGCAAAGTTTTCAGTGTAATTACGTGTGTTATTGTTAATTTACATTTCCTTATAATCTCTTGTATTTTATATTGTCATTTAGAACATATATAAATTCAAATTATACTAAAGATAACTCACGAAGGAATTATTATGTGTTACTGTAGAACGTATTAGTTCGTGAAATCGAATTGAATTAAAGATACATTTAGAACCTGTTTGTTTTTGGTAAATAAGCTGAATGAAAGTTAATTTTGTGTTACAAGCATTATTATAAGCCATATCAATTAAAGCAAAGCTATATACACAAGCCACATGACAAGAAAAGTTAGCTTAATGTTTAAAGGAAATCAAATTTTACTATCTTATGGTAAGATCTGAGGAAAATATTATTTACATACTAATACAGTACTGTTGCATGCAGCCACACTTTAATGGAAAAATAGATTGTAAAGGTGTACGTAAAAAAAATTAAGCTGCTAAACTAAGCTGTCTCCAAAAATTTGTGAAGCATACGCATTTTTATCATCAGTGAAGAAATGACTTAATGATTTATTAAAAATACTATTATAATCCAATTCAAATCGATTTTCTTTATTCATCTCTTTCCTCAAAGTAAAGGTAATGGCATACCTTCAAATTCTTAGATATTCGAATATATACATCTCGAAAGTCAGACAAGGACATGAGTTGTAATTTATTGTAGTCTTAGTATTAAGCTTATTTAGTAGTTAAATAATGGATTATTGCTATGTAAACTTTTTGAATACAGCCATTGTTCATTTCTTTATTGATAAAGCGAAGCCTTTCATTAGGGACTTGCAATTAGCATTTTATTATTATTTACCGCATCGTCGTCTTGCTCTCTTTCTACTTTAACCCTCACTGACAGGTCCTAAACATAGTCAATGATATAGTTTAAACACGAATTGAATCCAGGAACTTAGATAATAGATATACTTGAGAGATATATAAAATTATTAATTAATTAGTAATCACTGTTAGCACTAAACCTCAGCTTAAAATTTGAAATATGACGCATTGGGGATTTTTTTATGCTTAATTAAAATATTGAGTATTAGGATATATTCATGTCATCATTTATATAACACGAATACGAAATTATTAATATATATATTTTTGACATGTTGGTAAGTTTTTATTTGTATTGTGAATTTTAAATTTTAATTCCTAAGTGAATCTATGGTATCATTGTTGATGTTATGCATCTTGAATCCAAGTTAAACTTATTATAATAAATATTTTAGTAAAAGCTCTATTTTTTGATTCGAAATTTGTCTTGGAAAAGATGGAAAGAACTCAATTAGTGAATAACATTCATCATTGCAAAAACCAAAATTACAACAATTAGCCGAAAGGCAGGTAACTTTATTCTCGTGTATGAATGTCTCAGCTCATACCTGTTCATCTTCAGAAGAAAGGTTTTCTTCTTGCTCAATTTGTTTGATGTCAGCGATGGGTATGAGATCCTGAATAATTAAAAAAGGAACATAAGTAATGAGATGGTCATTTCGAGCAGTTTTTCTGGATCAATATCTGTCAGAATATTACGAGTATAATTATATTACCATCAAAGAGATGTTTAAAGTCAATACGAATGTGCTTTTGTTCCATATGATCTATACTTGTTATATTAATATAATTGTTATATTACTTCAGCATGACTTACCTCGGCTATGTATGTGACGATTTTGGGCAAAGGAGCTGCCTTTTTCTCTTTTTTCAGTCTGTATTTCAGTTCCTGGGTAAATGGAAATAAAAACATGTATTTATTAGTAAAAAACTTATGCAAAACATTGTTTCTAAGAATAGATTGTACTATTTACCGAGTAATTGTTGTTCGCACATTAATAAGTATCATAGTTTAATAAATTAATTACATGACAATATAAAAAAACAAATTTCGCTATTAAATTTCTTTTCACACTTTCCCACACAGACTTATCTAAACTTAACACCTTCTTTTTTTAAAACACATTGTACTTGCAATTAAAAAGGGGTGTTTACACCGCACTAGACTCGCTAATAAAATGCAAGGGCACAAAGCAGAGCTCTTGCAGCGTGCACTTTCTCCCTGCATCAACAGCTGCATGTCTGGCCTATTGTCCAAGCGAGGATACAAAGGGAGCATGAATATGGTCAATGTCAGGTTACTGTTTTCAATTTAAAAATTCAGAACCTTCTCTCTTAGTCTTAATGGACTAAACATGAAATTTTGTATATTTATTTAGCCAACAATTATATGTATCATCGTCACATACACTTTATTGAGTCATGGATTAGCAACTTGTCACCAATGTTCCATTAAGACATCACAATCCCAATATTTCATGCTATAAAGTGAACTAGAAGATATTATATATCCAAGGTTCTGTCCACCCCGGAAGGGATTTAAGGAAAGGAATATATATGATGAAAAATTATAGTTACGTTGTTAGTTATTATTATAAGACAAACAAGTATAAACAAATATAGGTACTGAAGATACGATGTATAATGTGGAGATATTTAGCTATCTCAGCAGACAAAATCCATAATCCTTTGCTTACCACTACAGTGCAAAGGCAAGACCACCAACTGAGATATATTAATGTCAAATAGACATATACTTTCACGACTACCCTTACGGGGCAGTCTACAGTTTGCATATCTATCTCGGCAATTGCTGAGAGTCATTCTAAGACCACCCGTACATGGACTGGTTAGTGTTATACAATGTTATAGCCGTGTCGCCATTTACAAGCATTGACCATAATTTGTTTAGGAAACAGGTAGATTACCTCACGATGTTTTCCAGCACCGTAGTATTCGGTACATAGTGAAAAATTAATTTATATTTTTGTCAGCAAAACTATATTTCATTTTCACTTTATTAATGTATTTTTCTAAATTTATGTGAAAATATGACAAAACATCGTGAGAAAATCTGCTTATCTCTTGGTATAGATAATAGCTGGTGCCTGTATACGGCGATACGGTTCACTACCTATCACGTTGGATGTTGTCTATCTAGTAAAACGCGGGATTCGAGTGACCCATTCCTAACAAGTCCCTGACTACTCCGCCACAATAAAAAATAAGTAATGTGTATTTAAATAATCAAAAGGCCCTAATTGCCACGCTTAATGTATGCCCACCTTGGTAGGAAAAGCCGCCTTGTGCAGCCTCCGCATGCCGCAGGGGGTGACGTAGAAGTCCTTGTGGCGGAAGTGGGCGCTGCACACCAGCGTGTGGTCCTTGGCCTTCCAGAAGGGCTCGAAGCGGCTCTTGCGCAGGATGCCCAGCCACTTCTTCCGCCGCACTGGGTCCCTGGGGAACCTGCGAGGAAGATTATTATGAATATTCACAGCCTTAATCATATTTGGGGTGGAAAGGACCTCGGAGGTATAAGATGTTAGCATGGTCACTTTTTAGCAAAAATATTGGGGTTGAGATGTTAAATGGAACATTGGTGACATGTTCATGGCAAGCCCATACATATGCCCCATGATTCCAATTATTCCTAGTCCTTTAGTCGCTTCTTGCGGCATGGCGAGAAGAATGGTAGCTAGTTTACATTCTTTTTACGTCCCAACTAGTACGGGACAAATATGATACGGAACGGGATCTATGTAATACTAGAATTATTAAAAAAAATACTGAATTGTTTGATATAGACAGGTTTTCAGAGGTTCAGGCATAGTAATTGCGGAGGTAGTAATTTTATGGCCACCTTGCACCCATGTGTTGACCACTTAGTCAGTACTCAATGAATGTATCTGAATGGAAGTATGTATCATCTAGATATAATTGCCAAAAAGAAAGTGATTTATTTGAGAAGGTTACACTGTACGCCAATTTTTCATAAGACATCTCCTTAATATATCTCCACAGTCATGTATAGCTTAACTAAGAGATTGTGTGATGCAAATGTAATAGTATATTGTTGACAGGTAACTAGCCTAAATTACAATAAATGCCTTGGATATGAATTTGGCCTTACTCCTCTCTTACATACTCAGTGAAAAATATGCTCCTTAGGTAGCTAGTTAGCTGTTTATTTACTTCAGACTAGCAAGGAACACGGGACTCCCTATAACATAATTCGCTTATAGATTAAACAACACATGCATTCATTACCAAGCTAGTTCAGTCACCTAGCCAATATCTTCCGTGTGAACTTTACCGTGTTAATAATATACCGAGTTGAGGTTATGTTTTGACATATAAGCATCACAAACACACTCAAACTACCACTTTATACAACTTACCCATGGTATGTAATGCCATCACTCTTTTTCTGTGCTGCGGAGTTATTTTTGCACCATTTAACTGCACAGGAGGGCATTTTGGGCGGAGAAATCGCCGCTTGGTCGATGCATCGGCGGTGCGCGGCTTACTAAACGAGTGCAGCGTGCAGTCTAGACTGGAGCTAGTCACGGAGGGTGGGTGTGTGCGTCTGTGTGCTGACACTAACTGCATAGGCAGGCCCACCCCTATCTCATTTTGAAAAATCGTAAGCTAGGGGGTTTTCTTTGGGTTGGGCGATACGATAATAAAACTAAAAAGTTACCTAGGGGATGTTATCGTTTGGAGGTTCTGTCCTGCCCGAATGGGGTTGAAAGACGAAAATGTTATAATATAATATATCATTACATTTTACATATATATTATTACATTTTACATACATATTATGTATTGATGAACATATATATGTATGGGCGACACGAAAAATATGAATTGTAATAGATCGACAAAAGTTATATAAATGTAAGTGAGGTGAAAGAGCGATTACGTAGAGGTTGACCTAATAAGACAATCAGATAGGTGACATATTGAAAAAGGGTCATTTAGAAGTATCAAGTATAACCACCAAGTGTTTATGAGGAGTATGGATGTCAATGAAGGCAAAGAGGTTTGTCAGGATGAATACAAATGAGTACCCGTGATCTCTGCCTATCTCTCTTTAGAGAAACGGTAGTGACGCATATGTATGTATTAATAATAGATATAATAGTTAGAGCTAGTTAGTTAGTTGATACGCAGTTCAGATAGGATATATAATCCGTAATCAAAGACTGTTATTTCAATGCACTGTTTTATCGACGGAAATCTCTATCTCTATTTAAAATACATCGTTGTGATACAACTTAGCAATTTATTTAACACACCAAGTTTACAGAGAAAAGATATAATGGTGCATAGATTACTATTTGGCTAAATTTGCGTTTAATGCCAGCAAAAAAAACTCGTTCACTATTACAGAAAGGATTACGTGGACCTCTGACTTTTGGACAATATGTTATATATATCAGTTAAGGTATGTAATTTTACAACATCTTAAGTAATAATGCAAATGTAATACTTTAACTACTTCTACTTGCGACTTGGCAAAATGGCACTCGATAATAAAATAGGTACTTATTGCAGTAGTGAATCGAGTTGAAGGAACGAGTTCGATTTAAATTTTATCGAGTGCATCGCTCAACAAGGACGATGCTAGGAATGTGAACTTCTCCGAAAAGCGCCAGTACGGGCCTACCATTGAACGAAATCGATTTACAAATCAATCGATATCGTATACATTTAGATTCTTATGGTTGTTACATTCTATTCTTCGTTTGCTGCATATCGTAGGAGACGACTAAGGGACTACTAAAATATATTTGGTGGTGGATTAGTAACCGGCATTCCGTATAAATGATCTTTAAGTAATTAAGAGATCCTCGGGGTTTTGGCCATCTCCAAAGGGATTCTAGGATATGAGTATGTTCACGTAATTTTAATTTATACTATATCGTACATTTGTCTATCTACATATAATAATAAAAGCTAATCTTTTCCCGGATACGACGCATATGTAAAATATGCCATAAATCCTTTGATTCTAAAGCGAAATTCTTAGAAATTAATGTACTAAATAGGCTAAAGAATTTAAGAGCTATTTCCTTGAATCACAAGAGATGACTTCACATTATCCGATGGGATACAAACAATACCATGGTAAGGTCGTAATTACAAGTAGGGCAGTGCAACCGCATCGAGTCAGTCTCGATTCGTCCCGCGAACGAATCGCTCGCTTCGATTCACTCGGACAAGAATCGAATACGAACGAAAAAGTTTTTATCGAATTAAATAAGTTTTATGAAATAAGGTTTTAAAGGGTTCTGTAGTGGTTTGTTAGTGTTAATAGGATTTGTTATTGACGAGGTAATTATTTTTAGTTTGTAGAAGATATTTAATTTGTTAATTTTAAGTTTTTGCGATAATTTTAATATTTTACGATTACTTTGTGAACAATATGTTTCTTTATTACCATTACGATAAATGTTAAATGATTATGTACAGATAACTAAAAAAAGATATTTTAGGAAATATTTAGCAACACATAATAAAATATTTTAATATCTGATATCGAAATTATTAAAGGAATGAACAAAACTGGGGGATATAAAATTACGTAATATATCATTTTATATGAGTAATTTTAATTAATTAGTAAAATTTTAATTAATTAGTAATCAGTAAACTGACGCAAGTATTAAACTTTTACTTCATCACATCCTGACATAGGAGCTAAAGATTAAATAGAAAATATTAGCTCTTTCGGGATTTGTCCACCCTAAAAGGTTTAAAAGGGCTAATGTAAGATTAATATATTAGATAAGAAAACAAATCACTACACTTGCAAAGTCCGATGTTCGCATGTTCATCCGCAATCACGGAGTAAGATAACAGTAATAGATACTTACTGAAATATTCCAGAAGCCTCTCAATACTCATTAACCTTTTCATGTTATGTAAATAAAAATAGGAGAGTGAACAAAAGTTTAATAAATATACATAGGTACTAAGTAGAGATTGCAGAAAATTATGGTGGCATCCGAACTAAACTGCAGCATTAAAGTTTTTTACTCATTTTGCCAGTTACTAGTTGCATTTTAATTCTATTGAATGATGGTCTAGCAATCTGTCACCATTTTTCCATCTCCTAATAATATAAAAAGTGACCGAAGAGGTATTATCAGTCTCCGAAGTTCGTCCATCCCGAAAGGGTAAACACGTAACTGTACATAAGCATAGTAACTAACAAATAGGTTAATTGGGAAGTTCTTGACACTAAATAGGCTTCGATAGCATCTCGCAGATAGCAATAAAAGCTTAGACAAACCACTGACTGGGAATGCTCAGTGTTTTTTGCCTCATTGTGTCCGCTTGGGCCTTCTAATCAACTGCCTAAATCTATGGCCATTGTTTTCGCTTGTTAGTATAAGTGTCTTTGATTTTTAGTTAAATACGATAAAGATTGTCACGTGCTAGTTTTAAATGTAAAAAGATTCTAACTAGTTACCGTTTACCTCTGTATGTTGTAAAAGCCAACTTAGCGACAAGATTTCAATGGAATCTGTTGAACTATGGGCTAGCAACCTGTCACCAATGTTACATATGTCACCGCAACCCCAATATTTATGCTAAAAGTGACCGAGGAGATATTATGTCTCTGAGGTTCTGTCTAAAAGACGAGTATGTATACATATTATGTATCTAATTAAATTTAAGTATTTTATGTTTGACGTTTTCTCCTCCTCAAAAGGGATTGAACGACGTGAATGGATATGTATGAACGATCAAGATTATTATTACATACACGTGCTAAGGTTTTAGGGGTGGAGATAAATTTGTGATCATAATATCTTATTGGTCGCATTTTGTACAAATATTACATAGATATTATATACCCACAACCTTAATTCGTATTCGAGATTGATTATTTTGAGACATATTACTTCCTTGATTACCTCTAGTATTACTCTAAACGTTATTAGTATTTAATATTGGTGCGGGTTACTAGGGCAACGTATTATAAATTCGAATTAGTTCATAGTACCTTAGTACAATTAAACTACAGGGCGAGGAAATCTTTTAGGAAACAAATGATATTTTCACTAAATAGAAATTTAGATACATTACATGATTGTGAATCTGTTGTCATTTATTTACAGACATTTCATAAATATAAATGAAATTGAGGAATGTCAACCTATCGTTTAATAAGAGTAAATTTTTAAAGACATTTGCTATACCATTGCGTTTTCGGATTGCGATTGTATAAATGGAAATTAAATATTAGTGACAGTTTAACTATCTGTCCGAAAAAATCCCTTTTGCTCCAAACTTTTAGCCACCTCATACAACATACCGGGAAGATAAACAACTACTTATTCTTCTACTTACGTTCAGGCTTACTATGTAAACGATGTTTCAATTAAATAAACAATAATGAAAATAACAATATTTACAAACTCTAATCTACTTAGATTTAATTACAGTTATTATTTATTCCATTTCCTTAGTACATACTCACATATATTCACGCCTCTCTCTAACAATATAGGCAGACACTATCGACCGCCATCTGAAGCGATTCTGACAAATCTCCCTTGCTTCACACACCCTTTTGACCTTCTCATACATGCTCTTCTGTTCTTCACACTTCGTATACCCTCCTTGAGAAAATAGACAACATTATGATGCCATACTAATTATTCTATTTTTGATTCACAGGTGCTAGTACAAATGTTTGCAAGTCAATAGTGTTGTCCGGAGAGTGAACATGTTTGGAAAGATGAAGATTATCGCTGCGCTCAGTTTAGTTGCGCTGGCCGTCTATGCTGATGTAAGTACCTTTGTTACACACATATTTATCATATACCTACTTACTTGTTAGGTTAGTTTAGTTTAGGTTACCTTTTAGGGTGACATACATTTGAGTTTTTTTTATTGTAAATAATAGTTTTATTCCTTCAATGTTTTGTTTTTGTGTTTCAACTACAAATAAATATGTATAAGTTAGTTACAAGATAAATAAATATATATTTTTAGATTTATACAATATATTTTTCAACCATATACATAGAATTCACGGCCTCCGTGGTGCGAATGGTTAACCAACTGAACACTGATTTATCAGTGGAGGCAGTGATAAAAAAAAACTTTCTTTCTTTTAGGTGTGGTCGTGAATATATTACGTATTTTTTTTAATATATTAATTTTTCTATAATGCGTATAAAAAATAAATAAAGTAAATATAAGTTCACTGTTACCTGCAGAACTTATCAAGAGGCTAGTTCAATTGATGTAATGATATCTTATATTATTATCATCCCTTGTAAGGTTATCAAAGGGTAAAGTCCATTTCCGCTATTCGGACTTACATAAGTTTAATTTTAATTTATTAAATATCGTACATAAAGCTACATATACCAATTCTATGGCAACTATTAAATAGTTATTAAATGTTTGATACAGGCTCTTGAATGATTTACGACTTTATCCAAACGCAATAAATCACAATAGAGCGAATACATTATTCGCTTGAATCAATCAATCGATGCAGATCAAACCGCATTTCCTACTACTTGTTATTCGATCTATCGATACTAGTTCCGATTGAATTGTTTACTAACAGCTGTTAAGTTTTAATCATACATAATATACTTGTTCATAGAATAATAAGAACACTAAATAAAAATAATTTAGAATATTATTAGTAAGGGTAAAGTTTTTGGGAATATAGTCACATGTAAGTTATGTAGTATTTTCCCAGTATATAGTTAGCACCTTGGGTTGGGGATGGATAATAATAATATTTGGACATTATTACACCAATTGAACTATCCCCTTGGTAAGTTCATTAAAGACTTGTGTTAAGGGTACTTAGTCAACGTATATTTAAGAAATATATACATATTATATATAGATAAATACATATATAGCATATATAATCAACGACCAGACTGGAAAGCAGTAGAAAAGCGTAGTTCTTAACTCTGCCTCCACCGGGAATCAAACCCGGGACCTCACGATTAGCGTTCCGGCTACTAACCGATCACGCCACGGAGGTCGTCAAATGGATGGAACGAATAAGCCAAAACGCTAGTAGCCTGTCAGCATTTTTATATTAAAATTAGTCTCACAATTATAAGAATGCTATCAAAACCGCACGATAATGCCAATCGTGATGAAAGAGATGTTGTGTTCTCAAGATTCTGCCCACCTACAGAGCTTTAAGGACGTGATTCAGATTTAAATAAAATTTTATCACCCTCATAATAATAGGTCCTTAAGCGATCTATAAACCACCGATACGATTACAACTCGATTACCGATGCATCGACGTCACGTATCGATTGACATTAGCGTTTCGTGCGACTTCACACGACTGCTCTTTGGCTAAAGCTCCTCCCACACGATTTACGACACCCGCCTAATGTATGGGCGCCGTTAGTGTCTTCATTTAGTTGGTATTCAAGCAAATACTTAATTTCATACTATTGAGCTCACATCGTGAGGTATTTGTTATCTTTTGTAATGTGTCAGCTTATAAGCTTTGAAATCGCTGTGGAATTACTTGGTCTGATGGAAATTTGTGGGCCGATATAAAATGAACATACGTATTGCATCCATAAACATAAGGAAGATGGATAAATATTTGAGGAATGAAATCCTTTTAAAAAACTAGTTTTTTTTATATATGTACATTTTTTTTGTTACTAATAACCCATATTCATAGGGACGTAATCAGTTTATCTTTTACTTTCTTCGTATGTTAATATTTATAACAAAGATGATGACTTCTGCAGAGTTCTATCCACTTTGAAAAGGAATGAACAACTTAATTGTTTGTGTTTTAGCTTAAAGTAATTTTCATTCTTCTGTGCCTGTATCTTTCTAAGGGTTTAATTTAGTTTTGATTGTAAATTAATAACTATTTCGTCCATTATTCCGTTTTACCCATGATTTTGAGTTCCACATAGGATTTGGCAATCTAAGCTCACTTATATGCATATCTTAAATGTGGGAGTTCTAAAGTGAACTTTACAACGTTGTATTTATACGATGTTTTGATATCTTATTCAAAGTGCGTAAGACATTGTCAAATGTTATAAATAAATGGCTTCATAATCTGAATTCGACTGAGTGGGAAGGGCTATAAAAGGTTTTATTTAGGGCACCGTGTATTGCCTAACCGTGGAACAGTATGACCATATGTACATGTTTACTGTTTATTATTGTAATCACCGAGTGTGCATGCGGAGGTGTATCATATATGTAGATGTCATGAAGCGACAATATTTTGTAAAGATTACAATGATTGGGGATCTTTGCTCTATTACTAAATAATATTAAAGATGAATTCTTTTATTTGTGATTACTATAACTTTTCGAATCTATTTATAGGAAACGGTCATTATGTGTATGCATTTATAGGCTTAAAGATGTTTCATTGACACACTTAAATAATATGCTTAAACGTAAGCCGGACATAAAAAACTTGTATAATAAGCGTTTTTATGATTAATTCATTGCATTCAAATAGTTTATACAATTATATTTATTCTTGTATTTATTTAATTATGTTTAAAAAATTATCTAAAACCCTTAATTTAGTAGACCTCCTTTATATCACGCCACAAAGAAACGCATTGCAGCAAATTAGAATTCGACGTAGCTCAGTTGTTTGGGGCTTGGCTCTGTATCAGTGGGTACAGGGTTCAAATCCCGCTAGAGCATGTACCAATGGAAATGAAGTTTAATGAATTTCTATGTACATTTTCGTAATAAAAACACATTTACGAAATGCATCGAATTATACGGTGAGGGAAACCTACCTTTTCGACGCACGTAGTTAGTGCTTGTAAATGGCGACATGGCTGACCACCTGTCACATTGAGTACTGACTATCTGGTTAACACGTGGGTTCGAGGTGTACATAGAATTACTACCTTCGCAATTGCGGAGATGGAAACCTAAACTTCTGATTACCCCGCAAGGGTTTTTTTTTTGTTTTTGTTTTTTTGTTTTTTTGTTTTTAGAATTATACTAGCGACGCGCTCCGGTTTCGCACTTCTGGCTATTTAATAGATGTTTTTATACATATAAGCCTTCCTCTTGAATCACTCTATCTATTGAAAAAAACCGCATCAAAATCCGTTGCGTAGTTTCAAAGATTTAAGCATACAAAGGGACATAGGGACAGGGAAAGCGACTTTGTTTTATACTATGTAGTGATGAAATACACAATATAATCAAACAACACAAACATGTGACCCAAATGATATTGATGACATGAAGATAAATAGTCTTTATGTAGAACTTTGCGACTGAGGTCATTGGAAGAGATAAATCCTGACCTCTCTATTGATAAAGTGTATAAAGTGTATAAAATTTGGTATGTGGAAATATCTGGAAAATTTCATAAATTTTTGTTTTGACAAATGTTTGTTTTGAAATATTTGTTCTTATTTTCTTTGAAATATGTGTGAGTGTACCCTATATATCTAATTTATAACATTATATGTACGTATATAGAATGTAAATCATATACATAAGTGAATTGATTAATAAGATTATTAGTTAAAAGTATCTATATTGAAAAAAGGTGACGTTAGGAGTACTTATAACCGCCGGGAGTGTATGAGAAGATGCATGAATGTCAATGAAGCGAAAATGGTCTGTGATCACTGGATTCGGACAAATGGCGATCCGCGATCTCTGCCTACCCCTCTACAGGGAATCAGGCGTGATGTGTATGTATCTATAACTGTCTAGTGAGTATGTTGGTTGACTTTTAAGACTTAAGGTAAGACTTTTTAACCATAAACCATGCCATGCCATTAAGTGACCATTTTCAGGCCAGCTTTGTGGTAGTCTTTGGCCAGTCAAAAACTTACGTTTTACCACTCGGTCACCTAAACATGCTATGTCATCGTGAACGGATGCAAAACTAGGAAGTACCTTTATGATACTTATGTAACTGTCGCGTCCAATTGAAAGAGCAGTCGTGATGGTTCTGACATTGTGCGTCTGACCTTTCGGTCTCGGCTTCGATGACGGACGGGACATCTTTGTATCGCTGCTGACCTACTTATTTATATTATAGAACTTTTTCTTGAAGAAGAGTAGTCAGAGATCCTGATACACCATTTTAACTAATACTGTGATACCTCATATATTTCATTTATATCGCCATACACGCTCGATCATTATAGGTAATGTTATATCTATCAAATACGTGACGCCAATATTATATCTGAAAAATAGATGGAGGTGTGATCATGGCAAATTTTATATGCAAGCTTCATTGACATTTCTAAACTGTTTCATAGATGCACATTTGATGGTAATGGCACTTCTAATATCAATTTAATTTAGCATAGCTTCTTGAGGATTATAAGACTTAGATAACTCCTACGTAACCACCCTTCCACCTTACTCACCTATTTACTTCCAATCTGTTATCAGTAATCTGCATAACCGTTAACCTAGTTTCATGCCTTGTTTATTCAGATGATTGGCGTCACTATCACTGAAAAAAAAGTAAAATTTTAGCGAAATTTCGCTTCCCACTGCTACGGTTTAGCAATTAGTTTTTTAACTAGATCACCTAGTTCTTAGAACGCAGTTTAGCAATGCAAAAAGGGTTGTTTTAAATTTAATTTGTCACGGTGTCTAAGAGATTGAACAAATATTTACATTTACAGTAGCAGCTTATGCTTAGATTATTTGGTTTGCAAATCTTCTATATTATAATGTACATGTTATTAATTCTTTTCTATAATGTAACAAATAGTTGCTCGATACTCTAAACTTTATTGCATGTTACTTGCATTACTGTTAGATTGACGTATGAGTAAGTAATCACTCAATACCAATAAAACTCGCCTAACTTAAACGAAATGAGGAAGGAAGATATGTCAAATAAGGCCATACAGTCTTTCATCGCTTAATGTACTTTTCACCCTTAAGGCACTTATGGATATAATAATATCCTTCTATTTCAAATATCTCGTGATATCATCCTAGTGACTGGTACAGTACAGTACATATTTGCATCATAGCATTTTAACCTTATTTCCACGCCAGTGTTACCCATCAAACTGTCATGTTTTAAAGATGGGCAAGTAAACTGTATCGTTATCGCTGAAAAAATAATAATATATTTCCATACTGGTGTGTCTTAAACTAATTGCTTATATATAAGCTAGTAGAGGAGCTATATATTGGGTCGATAGTAATTGTATAATGAGAGAAAGGATGTTTTGTTTTCGATGCGTCTACACCGGAAGAAATATGAAACTGTGTGTACATCTAGGTCATAAAGACCATTAAATATAATACTCTTAACACACTATTTAATATTGTATCAAATATCTCTAACGACACATGTTTTAAAAATAAAGTTTTTTTCTCTCTTACAATCGTAATCAATGAACAAAAGAAAACTATCGATTCATCGCGAATACAAACCCAAGCTTATCCCATCGTGACAAATCATTTGATCGATCATTGCCGTGACCAATCGAGTTCCATCACTATGCATATTCGATGTTTGGCTTTCAAAATACACTCTGAACACTAATATCGTGTGTGCAACCATAGAAAATTGCCAACGTATTATGCATACAATTGTTACTTACAACATTTCAATAGATAATTTGATTAAAGTTGATTTAGCTCGCCTTTCACTATGTAAAAGCCGATAAAGGGATATGGGGGTCATTTTCACTTACACATTAGTCATCTCATATCAGGCAAAATAGAAAAAAATACGACCATATTTCTCGAAGGAATTGATAGAAATAATTGTACCGAAGAATCACAAACAGTGACATTAAAGTTACCGCTGAAATTCTTATAGATGTAAAAACTTTAGGAATTAAGATGAACGGTGTCTAGCCCAAAGTTTAATAATAGAAAAAGTAAAATTTTACACCCTAAGCCTCTTGTAAGACTTTCCAGGAAAACATAGCTGGTTACTAGTTTTACTCGTCAATAATATGAGATCACAAATTATTGAAATAAGACATTGATTGCAAACTTCTATCTTACTTAAATTACGTAATTATGTAACGTAATATAATATTTTATGGATCAATAATAACTCTAGCTCGCTTTATAATTTCATTTGTATACAAATCATAAGGTAGTCACTATTGAAATGCAGTCCATTCGCAACGGTAAATTATACGTAATAAATCACTTTCTCACTCATTGAGTATCTGTTACAATTATGACATTTTGTAATATTCGCTATTTGTACCTCTGATTATAGTCTAATGTAACATAAGATACTATACGAAGAAAGACATCATTCATTTCCTTTCAAAAATATCTAAAGCGTGGGTTAAACGATTCGTTCCTATTATCCAATTTAGCTGTTATGGGGGATAATATGTTGATGATATAATAATCTAAATCTTTATTAAGCAAAACAGGCATTAAAAGGTTTACAGTAATACAATAAAACATATAACACAAAACATGAAATATCTATTAAAAAGTGCACTGTTGCCCATAAAAAATCTATAACCTATAACCGCCGAGTGTGTATGAGAAGATGTATGAGTGTCAATGAAGCGAAAGTGGTCTGTCAGGATCGGGACAAATGGGGATCCGTGATCTCTGCCTTTCCCTCTACAAGGAATCAGGCGTGATGTGTATGTATGTATGAGTACCTAAAAAAAGGCAAGTTTATAATGTCCAATAAAACATAGAATAACTAACATACATTACACATAGTACATTCTTCAAATCTCATAGCAACACAAAATAATTCTTATAGTGTAATTAAGGTTAATGTTGACAGTGTAGGTACATCATAGGTAAATAATGAACAGAACAATACCTGACCCATATGACTAGTAACAAATTGCTAGTTGGAAATTACTCATGCCACTCAATCGCTCATCTCAAAGATTGATGGTCGAGACGAAATTGGTTCCATTTTGACATGCTACAGTTTGAACAAAGCGTTTGTAGAATGCATCATTAATTTCGCCATCCAACTTTGACTTGGGTTCTAAGTGAATTATGAATGTTGTTCATACATACATAGATTGATTGTGTAATACATAATAAATAGTTAGATTAGATACATTATTCATAATATTCAAAGTGGACACAACAAAAACTCCGAGAAATTTAATTACATTTTATATGTTTTAAGGGATGAATGCATATGTAGTTATCATAAAATATATTACTATTGCCGGCTTACCTATTATTCTTAATAACATATCTGAATACGGTGCATGCCATTTGGCACGTTAGATATTGATTTTATCAGTTAGAAAGTTTATTTGGAGTGGTCAAAGACAATCGCAATGCTCTATTGATAGTGTACACTTTACCTCTGTCTACCTCGAAAGGCTATCTGCTAATTCATATGGATGCATAACTCATACATAACATATTTTTCGACCATATATACTTTTCAAGGTACGCAGTATTCGCGTGGCCATCTCCGCAATAAAATTGAAGAGTAAGTGATTAAGGTTAAGCGACATGAATATAAATAAAAACTCGTTGTTAACATCTGCGATCTTAACCCAGCGATTGGGCACGTCAATTAACCTTTGCATGTAGCGATTACGAAAGAATCGATACAAAAATCGATACTTGCGAATCTCGTAATGGTTATCTAAGTATGATTGAATAGTATTGAATAATACTTCCCTGTGTATTTAGTAACGTATGTCCCCTGAGGCAAGTGATGTTTTTTATTTATCTAGGTTATGTTTGGTCTAGGTTGAGCGTGTAAATTTTCTTTGCTAACAGGGTATTGTAATAAATAAAATTTGAGTAAGCATGTAATTGATCAAATACGGTAAAGTTTTTTTTTCAATTCGATTGAAGATGTACTGAATGACACAACCTTCCCTCGATCATTTAAGTATATTTGAGTGTTTGGAGTTTAGGTGACAATAGAGATTTTATTTATTAGTGCCTTATACTCGTAAACCAAATAAACAATTAACGACAGTTTAGTCATCAACTGTCACGTTGGTTGCCAGTTGTCAACAAATAATCTTGCAGTGATGATGGAAGGTGTTACTACATACATACACACACATCACGCCTAATTCCCTGTAGGGGGTTAGGGAGAAATCACGGATCCCCATTTGTCCCGATCCTGACAACTTTCGCTTCATTGACACTCATACATCTTCTCATATACACTCGGTGGTTATAGGTACTCCTAACGTCACCCTTTTTCAATCAATTATCTGTCTAAGAAAGAAAAAAACTATTAGAAGGTGTTACTCAAACCTAATAATGTGAAAGATTCAATGGTCAAATACTAAGTATCTTACATTAGTAATAATATGAAGCACCTATTACGAAAATGACGATTAGACCAATATTTTTATCTAAAAGAAAACTACGTGTATGCGCGAGTGTTTGTAATAAAAATGCCATTTCCCATGGCCTTGGTATACTATATGAGGTCTTGTTAACTATGACTGTTAGTATTTGATGTCCTGCCCAATTACACTGACTAATGGGGGCTTCACACGGTCGCTTCTGATCTTTAAAACAAGGCCAGTACTTCGTACTTTGCGTTTATTAACAACAAACATATGCATACATATTTCGTCTATTATATTCGAAGGTGTCTATAATTTTTATTAACAAGCATCTGCATTGCAATATGATGATTTTGCCAAAACCTTCAACGTTCTATTTATTTTATTACCATCTTAAGTTACGTATAGCTCAAACTAGCGTAAAATTGTGAACTAGTAACATATCATGAATGTGATATCTAAACCAAGAAATAATAAAAAACACTTTGATGAGCGAGTAATGACCACTAATGGTAGCTTCTCATGATCACCTTTAGCCTCTTGCAAAAAACAAGGCCAATCACACATGATATGCACCTACATGTCAGTCGCGAATTAAATAATAGGTCAAATGTCAGTCAATTGGCACTTTTAAAGTTTAATTGATTTTTACGACTTTTATTTTCACATGTTTTTTGTCAATAATTTACGATGATTTTTTGGGTGATCACGTGTGCAATGAAATGATTCAAAGTTAAAAATATACTAAACTAGTCTAGGACATAAATAGAGTGATAATTAGCTGCCTGTCTTTACAGGATTTCGTAAATTAGGGATCATAGTTAAACCGTTGAAACCAAAGTAAATGTATTTATTTGACGACCTATAAATAATACTCATCACTGATATGCCAAAATATTACAATCTCAACTGCTTGTAAATGGCAACATAGCTTACCACCTGTCACATTGAGTATTGATTATTTGGTCAAAGCGTGGGTTCAAGGTGACCATAGAATTAAAAGCCTTCGCAAATGCGGAGATGGACACCAGAACCTCTGACAACCCCGCAAGGGTTAATGGACGTGAACGCGATTGTCTTTTTTGTGTCTCAACAGTAATAATACCACTAAAGGTAACTGAGGAAACATACTCAAGAGGTTCCGTTCATATGGGTGAACTCGTTAGATGATTACAGGACGAGAATGTAGTGATGTATGTGTGAACTGGTATTCGTGGCTTTTAAAGCATAATGGATTCAAATGACATTTATTTTCGCACGTTTTCAGTTGGCAATTTATGACTTTCGCTTTTTTATTTTGGGTGACCACGTGTGGACTGATAATGCATCGTCTATTAATAGATAATAATATGTTGCACAGGTTGGAAATGAAAATGTCATTTTCTATACTAAATGCATTTTGTTACATGATTGCAAAATACATCTACGGTAAGGTTTTTTTCCTCCATATAAGTCTACTTTAGGATCGCGATGGATAAAACAGAACCATACAAATACAAACGTCACGCAGTCATAATATTTCTCAATTTACTTTAGTACATACTCTTTACGAGTATAATTACATTATCTGTATAAAATTTCAACTGAAATCATTTCTCACTCCCTTATAATGAATGCACCCATAGTCTTATTTCTTTGAAGCTTACTGAGCAGATAAACACCTAGTTACGTTCCATATACATCCAATACTATCTCTTATAGTTGAGGTATTTGTTAACGTCATGTTTCGTAGCCATGGAGCATCACGTTCGCATTGTCTCTCCAACGCAACAATGCTTTGGAAATTGAGATGCAAAATTGTGTTTGTCTATGGGCCTATTGTTTACTATTTTGGTAAGATTGCTCAAGTAAACACTTCATTATTAGTATTAAAGAGGGCCTTGTTTAGCACTAGCCTTAAGAGTGGAGAAATCTGTCTTATAGATAATTCTGTCCGTATGATTCTTAAATGAAATAGATTTACTTGTATACTAATAACGTCCGTTTTTCTTTAAGCAGAATATGGGTCTATATTTTTGCCCATCCTGACAAACCACTTTTGCTTCATTGCGATAAAATATAACACAAACAAACACACACATTCAGAATCAATCTCTTTCTGGGTGAATTGAACATCAGAGATTTTTTTGGTACATTTTAGCATAATTATCAGGGTTGTGACGGCATTCATAAGAAAACTACATATCACTAACAGGTTATTTGCTATATTATCTGATCGATTAGTTTATTCCGTTGACTTGTAAGAAAGACAACTAGTCAGCATCCTATTTACATCCAAATTAACGTTAATGATTAATAGCTTTTTAAAGATTTGTTCGCGAATATTAATTAGAAACGAGCCTGTTAAACGCATGCAAATTCACCTCCCGTTGATAGTTTAGCAGAAGTGGTTATGTAATGAAAGTTCAAGGTTAGCCGGATACCGGTTGAAGTCTGAGCTTCAGACCACGTGTGGTCTAGAATGTATGCCATGCGGAGAGATGCTTGAACGGGTTTACGCGGACTACGTAGTACGTACGTAAGTTAATTTAAACTCAAATAGGAAGCTGGTGTTAAGGCAAGAGAGAATTGCATATGTAGTTAAAAACTATTAATAATATGAGTTGTTGTACAAATATTATTTGAAGACGAATCAGTTTTACGTAAGTTCTACGTTTGATAGACGATAACTAGTAATGTGCTGTCTGTAAAATCAATTAAAGCCATTCGTTTTAAAACACACGCATGTAACAAAGTTAGCTCGATAGTATCTAATCCATACTCGTAACATCTACCTATATTTCAGTCTCACATAACTACTAATCCACGTACAACCTACTTTTCCAAACAATCCCATCCTCTACACATCTTAGCAGTACAGCATGTTGCCATTTTCCCACAGAGGTCGTAAAACAAAGAGCGGTAACATCCGTGCCGTGGACACTGAGAAGATTGTGCAATAAGTGGCGGCCCCAAATCAATTAGGGTGATCCCCAACTCACGCGCAAGCCATTTGTGGCTGCCAATGAGGCATTAGCTGCTTGAAGCTGCCTAAAGGGTAATTGGGGTATTTACAAAGGAATTTATTTGGCGTGGAGCAAATTGATTTTGTGCAGTACTTTGCCTATACAAAGGCTGTGAAGGCGATTGGAGGGAATCCTTAGTATTGGTTGTGTCGTAAGAGTATAGTTTCGTAATTGGGACGAAATTAGTTGTCTTACGGCCAAAGGTTTTAATAAAAGTTTTGAGTTTCTTTAGATATAACATGAATTACTAAGACTAAGAAAAATAATTCAATTATACACAAAAATTAAATATATCTCACAAAAATTTGCAAGAATAGTCCCTTAGTCTCCCTTCGACTCTTGTGTCTGGCAGGGTATCTGATTATTACTTACATATTAAGCGGCATTATTTCGTAATAGACAGAAAATTAGTGACGATTGATTTAGTAACTATTGTGATGGTAATTGCAATCGAATCCCACTTATGCTGCGAGAATTATCATTACTGCATTAACGTGTCTTAATAATTGCTAACATTCCTTATTAGACAGAAACTTTTTTCTTTAAATCCATACTTCGATGTACGAGAAACAAATATCTATTACACAACATTAATAACCATTTTAACTGCAAATGTGGCAACTGCACTCTACGTTCACTTTTGCAAAACCTGTCATACAAAAAGAGCAGTTAAAAACCCAATAAAGTATTTCTTAGAAAAGTTACACCTCTATATCTAGTGTCTTAACCGACTCTAAAACTTTAGTAGACCTAGACTCCGTATATCTTATTGTGTACCCCGATAAGGTCAGACTGCAAGCGATAAGATGCAATGACGACTTACGAGGTGCGAACGGTTGTTTAAAAGCTCTTCGTGAAGTCTCGAGGTATATTACCGGTGCGTGCAGGCTATGACATAAGAACTCTTTATGAATGTTTTCTAGTAGTAAATTATAAATGTCTTAAATATAAGAGCGTGTTGAATCCTAAGATTAAGTAAGGTCAGCATTATTGGTGTCCTGAATATCATTATAATTAGTATGTGGACATGTTAACTTATCTATATGGCAAATGATAAGTCTTGTTTACGTAACTTTGTAACGATGAAGTGACTAAAATTGAGTGAAGTCATTTTCAGTTTAGAAGATGTTACATAAATAAGTAAAGATGTATTTGACATAGGAAAGTGTCTCATTTCTAACATAAACATGCCATTTTTATGTTTTTCGAGTACTTTCGCCGTTTATTGTGCAAATAGAAGTCAATTGCTATTAATGACTGGACAAAAACAGTTTCGGGCTGGCTTTGGATATAAATAGAATCTTATTAGCTGCTCTTTTTGTTAAAGATTTGTCATTTTCTTCTCATCTTATTGCATGAAAGACTAGGAGTAATTTTGAATATTATTCCATATTTATGCAGTAGCATTATAGTTTGTTATTAAAGTGATAGAAACTAAAAGTATTCCCTATAAGTATTTATATTATTTAATTATTATAAAACTTCTCTTCACTTTTATTCCTGGACTATATAAAAACATTAAATTATAAACGATCCACAAAACCAGCCTTAGAAATATCAAAGTCCCAAGATTCTCTCCGATCCTTAAACTATGACATTGACGTGTATATAGAACGCACAATTGTGAAACTGTCAATTTCTCTTGTCTTGTCAAAAGTGACAAATGGCAGCGCGGGACCGCACCCGGGGCATTAAGTCCACAATCCCCTCTTACGAAGTGACGCAACTGAATGTCAGTGGGTCGTGGCTTATGGGAAATTGTGGACCAAATCTTTGTAATCTTAAAACATTGTTTCTTTTTCATACATTCCCGTGCTAGGTCTGATTTTTTCTTGATCTGCATGCGACTTGATTACTAGGCATAAGAATCATGTATATTTCCGTGAATTAAATACGATATTAAATAGCTGCAATTTTGCTTTATCTGAAGGGTATTAGCTGACAGAGAATCTAGAAAAATTAGGGTGGTAACTCTGTCATCAATAATCAACATTAACCAAAATACACAGAACGTACATACCATACGTAACCAGAGTTATTACATCCACTACACGGGTTTCCCCGCAAATTTATGAGAGATAGGCACGACATTATACGATGATCTAAAAGCCCATTGGAAACTTATATGTATATTTAAGGTAATTTTATTCCTATTGTAGAATCGTGTCTCCTCAATTAGTATCCGTGGTCTTAGGGCCTAGCCAGTTGTCCGGCCATTGCATTGTCGTGGCCGGATCGGTAGCGAGCGAAGCCGGGCTCATTAAGTTGTGCAATGCAACGGTATTGTCGATTCACATTAGGAGGTCTTAATAAAGCATAAATCTTTTCTTGGTGAGGTAATAATACAATTCCACGCCGGAGCACGTACCAATGGGAAAAATGTTATTGAATATTTCACTAAATTTTTATGTAATATTGTGAAAATTACAATGTAATCTTGAAACACAGTGTGGAAAACCATCGTGAGGCAACGTGCCTATTCAAGGCTTGAAGCAATAGTCAGTACCTTTATTTGACATCCAACTCCGCCAGTCACGTTGAGTGATGACTATTAGATGATAAATAGTTTGGATGTGAGATATGTTCAAGAAATATACACACAAAAACTCCTAATTATTCCGTAAATCCCTTAGCTGTATTTTACAACCTGCCAAGAAATAAGCACTTTCTTACTTATCAAAAATTCAGACCAACATTTTTTTTATATAATAAAGCTGAAACTCCTAGTGTAAACTTAACATTGGTAGGAATAAGGAAATGCAATAGCCCTATACTTAGAGAGAGCTATGTGGATCAGTCGTTTGGACACTCGCCCCGCCCACTCGTCGATTATAACTCAATAGTGAAGGGAATGAAGTTTTTTAGATTAGGGACAATAGATGGAGTTACTAATTACATGAGCCAGGATTTTCTAATCAACAGTAGAATTTCAATATTTAGAAAACCAGTGTCAAGTAGATATTATATTGAATTATATTGAATAAAAACGTTTTACTGTGACTGTGACATGGGGAAGTCGTGAAATACACTTCAAGGACTTAAGGTTTTAATTCGGTTCTATTAAAATGGCAAATAGCAATGAATAAAATAAGATTTATATTTCTTATATCTTTGTTCTGCATGAAAACTACTTCGAAACTACTGTTCTGTACAGCTTTCCGGTTAATTTGAACGTAATATATCTAACAGTCAAATTTAGTAAAAATGCTAAAAACTACGTAATGATAGAGCCTCTTATATCCCGTAGTTCTGTCTTACGGTTCACGTATTACAGTTGTAATGCATATGTATATGAAAGTAAGAATGTCGCAAGATAGCTCAGTTCACCACAATATGTTTCAACAACCGCGTTTTGTGTTCGCTACACCTAATCACAAAATCTTCATAGTTCACAGAGCCTATTGTCTTCCCTTGTAAAATACAGTTGCAATCGCAAAAAAATGAGATCTCGGCTCTTGAGACATTTGCATATACCGCAGAGACCAGGTTAAACTGGCCGCGTTATGGGAATGTGTGGTCATGAGTAATTAATCTGGCCTAACAACAGGTCCAATTGCCAAATTGTAGCCAAAGTTCACATACAACAATGCGGTTATCTAATGAAATGAAGATGAACATATTACGGCCATTGTTGAGTGGTCATTATGGTCATTGCGTTTCTTAATAACTGACATAGACTATTCAACATCGTGTCAACGCAATTTTAAAAAAGTAGATCGCATAGCAGAGAAATCGTAATTAAATTTACGAATACTAAATCACACTTATATACATATTGTTTATTAATTATAGCATAGAACAATCTTCTAGTGTATACATAGAAATACAAATAAAACAAACATCTGCATTCAACATGTCACTTTTGTTCTACTTACTATATCACTACGGTGAGGGAAAAACATCGTGAGGAAACCTACCTGTTCCCCAAATAGGTAATAGTTAGTGCTTGTAAATGGCGACATGGCTAACCACCAGCCACATTGAGTGCTAACTATCTGGTCAACACGTAGGTTCAAAGTGGCCATGGAATTACCAGCTTCGCAAATGCGGAGATGGGCACCTGAACCTCTGACTACCCCGCGCGGGTTAATGGTCGTGAACACGTTTTTTGTTACTAAATTATGGATGTTCTTCATGTTGCTTGACATCTCGTTAACATTTAGGCCCCGCCTCAACGCCCGTTATTAAATTGTCGAGCTAAGTGTGTTGTTAATCAGATGGTTAAGACATCGTAATAAGCATTTTGTTTTGGAGCGAATCTCTCAAATATTACCTATAGCAATTATTATAATAGAATGTGTACAAATTTTCAACCTTTGTACATTATTGTGTATATCAGTCACTTTGCATATAATTTACTAAAGTGATTCGCCAGTTAAAGGTTAATACGCATCTAAGTAAATTTGGGTTGAAATAATAATAAAATAATAATATTAAGACATTATTACACCAATTGAACTAGCCCCTTAGCACAGATAATAAAATACTACCTCTTAGTAAGTTCATTTAAGACTTGTGTTAGGGGTACTAGTCAACGTATATTTAAGAAATATATACTTATTATATATAAATAAATACATATATAGCATATATAATCGACAACCAGACTAGAAAGCAGAAAAAAAGCGTAGTGCTTAACTCTGCCTCCAATGGGAATCGAAACGGGACCTGACAATTAGCGTCAGGCGCCTAACCAATCGCGCCACGGAGGTCGTCAAAATGTAGAACATGACCTGTTTTCAATATGTTTTTACTCCTATTAAAGTATAACGAAGTTAGTTATGTTTTCTCCTATTATAAATACTACAAACTTTACTGCAAATTATAAATTGTTATCAATGGCTGTAACCATAGTTGACACACCGGTTCTCGTTAGATTACCTAAGTAGTCGTGGTGTCTGGATAGATTATTTGTGCGTCTGGTTAACGGGACGGGAAGTCAAATAAGGAAATGAAATAAATTAGGCAATATTCTAGAAATATACTCGTCATATTGCTCGTAATACTAACACTGCTGCAATGAAGTTATCATTATTATAATTCCAAAACATTTTGTATCCGAGGTTCGGTTCACTCCGAGTATAAATATTGAATATTTTGACGATTTAATTTAATATGTTATTCTTTGCAGGTTGGATCCCTACGCATCCCTAAGACGAGGTTTTCATGCCAAGGCAGAACTACAGGATATTATGCTGACGTAGAAACTGGATGTCAGGTTAGTAATAACATTTTTATATCATGTACATATGAATTGAATGGGCTTATTTCAAGCCTTTTAAATGGACTGGACAATTTTCGTAAGCTAATATAGTTAAAAATAATTGGGAGGATTACGGTTGACATAGTTATCTACAGTCACAATACATTGTATAAAACTAAACGCCTTTCGAAGTTACTTCAAATATGTTATGACCTAAAACAACTCCTAAGATAATTATGTTTACGTCTGCTTACTGGCTAACTTTGTTAAACAAAGTTATTGAACTAGTATTGTATATTAAACACATTGTTAGGGATCTACTCAAGATTTGTAATGTTTATGTTAAGGACTTACTTAAGTATAGCCTTTCCATGACCACGGATATTGCAACACAGTCCGAAGAGACGGGATCCCTGTTCCAAGTCTACGCATTCGTATTTCCAAATCGAGAATCTCTTGAAATTTATATTATAGTTAGCAGAAGCACAGATAATATAATACTATGCAGAAGTATATTTTAAATAGATTTTCTAAACATTTAGCTTGTATTACAATGTTTAACATTTTTTATAGATGTCACAAACAAGTGTACCCACGTACTTGTATATTTTATGACATATAAAAACGTAATTTAATTAGGAAGCGTATAAAAACTATTCTAAAAATTCTAACGTCCCGCAAGGTCACATAAAAACGAAGCCCTACCTTAAAAACACATTTTTATTACCTTATAATTGTTTTATTATGAAGCCGGCATCAAAGGTGATACTTATATAAATCATAAGTGAAATTATGGCGGCCTACACACGCTCGGCTGCGATGATAATTTGTGATGATCACAAACTTGGTGTGCGTGGGAGCTGATCACCTTGGGAATCATGCTGAGGTCTCGAGCGACCTATTTTGACGACACCATCTGTGCCAACATAATGGATGGGCAGCCTAGACGGTTGACAAACGGAAATAGGGTTTAGAAGGTAGTTAAGTGATTAATGGGTCTTTATTGCTAATACTCGAAAACATGAATGTAGTCAATTACAATAATAATTGTTAGGAAGAGTAGCATTAAATAAAGCATTTCCCTATTGGGATTTAGATAGGATGAACCAAAAACGAATTAATCAAGAACTTCATTTAAAACTCTAATAAAAACACTATTACAGATTTGTCTATGAAAGTTCTCTGGAACTATTCTTATTTCCAACTCCCTTGGGGTTCATGGATGACAGTTTGAATAATATTTTTACAAAAGTATGGTAATTCTACATCCATAACAAAATATTCCATCCGTTTTCCTTTAAAAGATAAGATTTTTATACCAGGTATGACCTAAAGGATCTTCAAAAACTTGTACCTTTACTCGTAAAATTAAATTCCATTTAGTCGTACCATGACTTGTAATTGTAGCTTTAATTATCAGTTTCAAGGAAATTCATTTATTTATGAAGATCACTGACCCATTTATGTCACATATTTCCTAAAAATACGGATGGTAGCAATAAATAAAAGTCAAAATTGGGTTGATAACACCTTTATGTGTCCAAAGTGCTCAACTTATTTACTTAAGTTAAAAATAAGTTAATTTACGATTTTTATGAATACTTTAATTCGCTCGGTGTAAATTTAATTAATGGCAATGTTTGTGTTATAAATGTATCACGGAGAACCGGTTCTAAGGTTTAGATGCATAATGCGATGCAGTCGGCGCCTTTTAATTACGTTTTTATGATATGCAAACAGATTTAAATATTTTGTGCATTTGTATGTTTTATAGTTTAGAGTATCACTGATTCAACATACATATATTTACTTACCATACCATACCTTACCCTTATCTCTTGCGGACGTTGCAAATTATCGCACCTCTTTTCACCTGATAGCCACAGTCGTTTTGCTAGATGGTGTTTCATTTTACTGTATACAATCACTGGCTATATTTGTATTAAGAATGCTCTATTTTGCCCTAACTATAACTAAAGATTAGGATTATTATATAGTATACTAAACGTAGAGTAAACGTAAAGTATTCCTACACTATCACAAGACTCATAAGCTCAGCCTAAGTTATGTAATGTTTTCTCGATGTTGCCAAGTTGAAACTTAAATCACCGATGTTATCGCAGTGGAAATCAGCACCTAACTTTGATTAATAATCAAGAACTTCTAGTATGTTAAAATTGTAAACTTAGTTCCAAGTTCAGACGTTAATATTGTAATTTGTTTCAAGGATTTATGTATATTGTATTGTGTTTTCGTATAAAAATAGGTGTGTTAGTCTATGACGTGAATAGAATGTTTAATAGCTGCTTTTTCCCAGGAATGTAGTTTAATGGAATAATCAGGACTGAAATTGGTTCAATATAATTGGTTGTTGTAATATTTACAATCATTAGAAGTGGACCTACTTAGCCTCAGGGTGACAAGTAGAATTTTGTACATATATTACACCTTAGACAAAAAACAATTCAGTCACTTTTCACATACAAATTGATGTGTAGGTGGCTTATTTAATGAAGAACGAAATACTTATTAGGGTGTCAGAAAAAGCGAATACATAACACAAGACAATAACATAGGTAATGTTATACGATGAAACGTTAAACATTAAAACTAATAAGCACATTATAATAGCAGCAAATTAAAGCTTCAGCAATTGAAAGATAACAATAGGTATGCTGAGTATCTTTTACCAAATTAGGTTACATTTATTCAAGTTCCATACCCGCTCGAATATTTTGTGTATTTATATCCATATATATTCACATTATATCGCTTTGAGATGAAGAGATAATATCTCCTCGGTCATTTGGCATTACTATCAAGGTTGTTCAGACATTAATATGGACTATTAAGAACAATAAGCTCTGTCACCTATTTAATATCGGGGTTGTTAGTGTAGTATGGAATAGTAGTAATAGAAAATTTTTCCTTATAAATCACCCAATAGTTTCCAATTAGCCAAACCTTACCTTCATTACTCCGATATTTACACCCTTCTAAGTTAAGAAGAAGACGAAACCGATAAATACGTTTACGTCCAATAACCCTTGCTGGGTAGTCTGAGGATCAGATTTCCATCTCCGCTACCGCAGAGGTACTAATTCTATGGCGATCTTGAACCCACGTGTTTATCAGATAGTCTGTTCTCATACCATTTACAAGCACTTACTATTATTTACATGTGGGTTTCCTCACAATGTTTTCCCTCGCCGTAGTATTCAGTGCATTTCACAAATGTATTTATACTGCGAAACTGTACACAGAAATTCATTAAACTTAATTTTCATTGGTACATGCTACGTCAGGATTTGATCTCCCTGATACAAAAGATCGGCTTCTTTATAACAACTAATATTACATTACAAACTTTACCACGCCACATTTACCTAAAAAGCAAAAGTGGCTCAAACAAATGCCACTCGATAAGTAGGTAAGTATAATAGCGGATCACGGAGCCAGTGGCGTCATTGATCTTTCGCCGCAGATGCGACTTAGGGACCCTTGACCTTTCGCCACGAGAATCTCGAGCGAAATCACGAGACTTCGTGTTACTCTTTTGTTGTAACTAAATGGGAACTGCTATGTTTCATTCGATTATTGGTTATTTAACGTGTAAAAGAGTACCCAGTTTTAAAGTAGACTAGCCTTATAGATTATGAAATAGTACATTTATGTAACTAGGCTTTTTTATTTTACGAATTGCATTCATTTCATAAATGTACAATTGCAGAAATCTCATACAAATGTTGAGAAAATGTGTTAAAAGAGAATTTGCAAAATACTGGCACAATACAAGTATATATTTCTCTCATTTATTTTTTATAAGTTCGCTACTAAATAAATATGCAAGCGTGGAAGTGTGACAAATGCGTAAGAAATGACAAACAGTGATTAATCCTTGAATTAACGAGATATTTCCAAGACCTTCACCGCAGTTTCGTTATTAGCACAGCAGCCTAAATTCAAGTAAAAACCACAAAACTTTTTGTTTAATTTCTTTTAAAAATAAATAAACAAATGGACCGCTGTTACAAAAATATCAATTTTCCACCAGTTTGGTTTTAGTTGTGACTCAATTATTTTGTTTACTATGTTGTCATGGATACGCATTCGGGTTTGAAAACGAAAGTGGTAGAATGTTGTGACCATGGTTTACTAACCATTGAGAAAATTACATTTGATCGTTGAAGCTTTTAAAATAGAGCTACATTGATCTAGCATTTTCACTATCGATAGACATTCTGATACTGTAAGTTAATAAATTAAACTTAATTAGACACACGTGTGTGAAGCGATGATACCTTTTTAAGAATATTCATTAACAATAAACGGGTTTTTTAACGATTGATAAAGTACTATAAATCTATCCTCGCAAAACTTGTTTATTCATTGAGATCAAGCTTATAGAAAACCTTGACGTGACTAGAATTCTAAAGAAAGATACTAAAGGCATAAGCGATGAGTATGATTCCATAAGTATACATCTTAAATGCGACAATTGGGTTGGTCTACTCCTTAATGCGAGCGTTTGTAAATCTGGAATTTATTAAAAGGAGGGGTAAAAGTAAGGGTTTACTGTTAATATAATCCATAGGACGATAGGCTAGCAAACTGAGAATATTCCATGTCAATAAATTACAAATAATTTACGGTAAAGTTAATTAAAACGCTATGTCTCTATATGTAAGTACCGACTATTGCAATCCCAACTTCCGCACTAAAGCATGGTTACCCTACACCATTAACGGTTCAAGGCAGCGTGTCGGCACGGTTCAGTTCACACTGCGGTAGGCCAGCCTCACTGCATATCTCCCGTTTGTTCTTAGCCCAATCAGTAGGCTATGAGAGATAATATAGGATGAAACGTCTTCTCTTTGTTTTATCATCCTTAATTGTAAGTTTATGCCAATGAAATATTCTATTGAGAAATAGAGTAAATCGCTTTTATTTATTTTTACTATGATTTTTCACCCTTGCAAGGGTTGTTAAAATATTGTGAGACGATGTATGGTCACATTCTGGAAATTGACATACTAGATATTACCAGATTATAATACATATATTATAGGTTTTAATTAAAATAATTACCCGGGTGGTAACCCATCTCGATGCTTAATATGCCCGGCGTTATTTAATTTTGATGATCTAACTAGAATCGGTGTGTTAACGCAAAAACTAATTTTGTTAAAGAATAAAGATTATATAGACAATTTTACCTACACCGACATTTTTAGCATTCCTTGGAATTGATTTAGAATTTATGCCAATTCATTGCCTATAAAGTCCTATTAAACCTTTTTCCGTTAGTCGCATCGCATAAGGACTTAAATCAGCTATTTATTAAGTTCTTAGCAAAGGACACGTATGTATGACTCGTACATAAAAGCCCACCAACTTTCCCATAAGAGACAATAATGACGCAACTCGTAACATTGTGCATTGTCGCTGAGTAATTATCCAAAAAGCATTTAGCGCCTCACTCCATTTAAGTGCGATTGAAAAAACACGGTCAAGAGCGTGTTGCTATTGTTTTTTGTGGATTTTGTGTAATGATATAAAAAAGGGTTTATAAAAAGTTCACGCGTGTAATATTGATTATGTGCCTTAAGTGAAGGGATTTAGTTACATAAGGTTCTATAGAAGAGGTATAATATATATCTTATACATTTAGTAATGGAATTTTTATCTCTTTTTAGAGGTGGGTAGTATTTTTGACATATCAATACTCCTTGATCGTTTTGCTTTATATAGTGTTTGGGATGGTATGTAATGGAATATTGTTAATGGTAAATTTTCTAGAAGTAGGAAAATATGCACCTAGCTAGCATTCTATCTACAACCGAGTTAATAGATACGAACATAATAACTTATATTATAATCGACATTCTTAGCCGTCTCCGAGGATTAACTTTGCTAATAATATTTACATTTTATAACTTTAAGCCTGTAATTCTATTTAACTTAATTCATAATGTATGCCGCCCAGAATATTCTCTGACGTTCATACATACATACACATCACGCCTGATTTCCTGTAGAGGAGTAGGCAGAGATCACGGATATATCTGACGTTCATAAATGTTTTTAGAATGGAACCCTAAGAAACCTGCTCTCCCATCCGCCCTTGACCCGCCCTTAGCATCCGAAGTAACCCAGGGCCGATAAGATGAGTAACCACGGTAACACCAAAAAGACATTTCGGTCAATGTCGCCACTTCGACATACGATTATATATGGACATTGCTGTCCAGGATATAATATCTACATACATATGTCACCATGTCCTTTTATTATATTTTGGGTCCAAAATATCTCTGGTCACCTAAAAAGAATGAATAAAATGTATCTATCAGGCTACTACTCAGTTCATCGTATCTTTCTTATGATAATATGTATGATATAGATTTATATTCTTATGATATAGATTTATGTATTTGTCCTCAAAAACTGCTGCTTAATGAGATTGTTCGGCTATTACGGAGACCAGTTAAAATTAACACTACTAGCTACTTTGGTAAGCGGGAATATATCATCATTATATATGCTACCTTCTTATTTATCATAAGACTCTTTTTATTTAAGTAAGTCTATGCGTGCCGTGAGCCAGCAACGCCATCATTGCCCTTAGTAATGCTAAATCTGATAGAGGAATATAAGGCACCCCGAAAGAGTTATTGGGCGTGAAGTATGTGTGCACAGATGGTGGAAGATAGCCATCGCAGTGGGTGACCATGGACCTGCATCCTCCAAAGCAGGTCAGCTTACGTAGGCTTAACATATTGTCGTTATTTGTTCGCGAGTAATTGTTGAATGCCAAAAATGACATCGCCCTAACAGTCAATCGATAGTGATTTATTTGTTCTAAGCTCACCTAACCTAGCTTGTTGTATGTATGATCGTATCTCAGAGGTAGTGAAGATAAATGACGAAAGACGTATTATGATACGAGTATGTTTACGATGAGAAGAAACATCGAGAGGAGAACTGCCGTTTTTCGAAATACGCCATGCACATTCAACAAAAGTTGTTAATGTACACGTGTGTTATACACTACTTTCATCGTTGACCTAGTCGTATCTGGTGAAATGTGGGTTTGATATAGCTATAAATAAATATCTTTGCAATCTCAGATATGATTACTCAAGTCTATGACTATCTAATAGGGTTGAATAGGGAAGTCTATGTAAATTTACATTTTTTCCTGTACAGGTGAGACAAAATTGCAGAACTATAATTAATATGTCCTCGTTCATCAATTAGGGTAGTAACGTAATTAATTATTATTATTTTATTTCGACAAAAAGTTTGCAGTTCATACACCTCTATACCATATTTAGTTGTTCTATGCTATATAATGCTATACTAAGCTATGGGCACGCAAATCCCTACAGTAACTCCGAGGGGAATGAAAATCTTCGATGGAACTATGTATTATCCATCCAGCAATCTATCAACATTCATTCTCATATAGAAACAAAATATACAAAAAATACAGTTCATCAGACGATATTCATTCAGAAATTTCCTCCGTCACCAGACAGATTAGCATATTCTAATGACATAACTGGTTGAATAACTCAATATCTATTAAGATTAAGTTAATTTCTTCACTTAGCTCTGTTTCGAGGCCACGGTCTCTGAAGAATGAGGAAGCTGTCTGTCTGGGGATCGAACCTTGAACTATTAGGACGTCTTCGCTGAGGACTGATCGACAGTGAATGCGGTTCACCTACTAAACTTGATCTCGTTTTCATCGTTAATGCGATTGTGATGGTAATACCTCGATAAATGCTACGTTTGTTTGTTAATCTAATATCAAGGATTAGTGCGAGTACGTAGGTACTTTGATCACGTGTCCCTTGCAAGCTGAGACGTAACGAATGGTAACTAGCTGTCTTTCTTTACTACTAAAATCTACGTACTACTTACTAAATGTCTACTCACTAACTGCGTTTACTAACTGTCAGTTGGTTTAAATACCGCTTGAGCATGTACCAATGGATTGAGTGCTGACTATCTGGTCAACAAATGGGTTCGAGGTGGCTATAGAATTACTACCTTCACAATTGCGGAGATGGACACCTGAACCTCTGGCTAACCCGCAAGGGTGAATTGTCGTGAAAACGTTTGTCTTTATGTTTTTGTCATTTTTTACTAAGTAACTAGTAGTCAATGGATTCTATTGGGCTTTGAGCGGTCAATCTCTTACGAATATTCCATATTAATACCATCACCTAAATTGCCATGTGGTCAGCAAATCACAGTTCAAAATCACTTACGCATCACGACGTTTATTCCTTGTTTGGTCATTAGAGCTTGTTTGGTCAAATATTGCGGAATAAATGGTATATTATAGTTGGTACATATAACCTTTAATTAGCCAAATAGTCAGCAACCAACGTGACAGGTGGTCTTCAATGTAACCGTATATAGGCAAAAAACGTATATATTGCCAATAGGTTCATAGCAAAAGCAAGAGGGCATATTAGCTATATTTTTCTCAGCAGAACTGTAATTACGAGTACAATGTGGTTATTAGTCCTTTGTTCAACCGGATACTTGGTTTTATTCAGAACTTCACTATGATTAACTGTGGTTTCACTCGTAGGATTTTATATTACAATTATCACAATACTACTTATTCGGTAATAGTGAGAATGGGTTTACGTTTCTCTTATTACAACTAATACTTTAGTGACCCATCACACACGACCAAAGGTGCTTACTTTCAACTTAAATAAAATGCTAAAAGTCTGCATTTCTTCCCGCCATATCGGAGGAAACGACTTATGGACCAATCCATAATAAATGAAATCAATTAATCGATAAGCCACCAACCTGTCAACCATACTCCTTATCAATGGTATCCCAGTGACTATCATGTTAAAACGAACGATATTAATGGCAGGTTCTTTTCATTTGATTCATAAAGGACGTTGTATATTTATTATATCTATGTACGTTTTACACTAACTAGGGAATGCACTAGTACGTACATACATATATACATTCGTTTATAGATAAAAAACTCTTCTGCGGTATTTAGAGGTTGAATGCCTAGTATCAACGAAGTTTATATTAATATGCGTCTCATTATTTTTATTCATTTATTTAAAAATAATAATTATTAACTTTATAGTATGAACAGTATTGAGCACTCCAATGATACAGCTGTGTTGCCCTTTTGTAGTTCCATCATAATATCAGCGTTACGATTGTCCACAATTCGTAACACATCAAACTGAACCTTTTTTACACCCCAATGACACACGAGAACAACTTGTGTGTTTGTATTAAAATCTGTGCTATTTATAAGTTGTATTATGTCTTCGTGTGTATCTTGTAGTTTTAAGAGATTCTCGACTTATACTCATGATTAATAACTAAACTGGACTTATCGCGTTAGTTTTTATATAATTAAGTTATTTCATTCTATAAAAACTTACGCAATAAATACCGTTTAGTTATTAATCATGAGTATAAATCGCGAATCTATTAAAAGTATAACTACAAGATACACACGAAGACATAATACAAGTTATAAATAGCACAGACTTTAATACAAACACATGAGTAGTTCTCGTGTGTACCATTGCGGTGTAAAAAAGGTACAGTTTGATGTGTTACTAATCATGTGTAGTTGTGAAATAAACGTTTAATATTATTTCCAGATCTACCACATGTGTGATGAGCTGGGGCGTCAGTTCAGCTACACGTGCCCCAACACCACGCTGTTCCAGCAGCGGATGCTCATCTGCGACCACTGGTACATGGTGAACTGCTCCATGTCAGAACGGGACTATGGGGCCAACCTGCTTATAGGTGGGTACTTAACACTATTTCGTACATACATACATACAGAGATCACGGATCCCCATTTGTCCCGACCCTGACAAACCACTTTCGCTTCATTGACATTCATACATCCTCTCATACACTCTCGGCGGTTATAGGTACTCCTAACGTCACCTTTTTTCTATATAGCGTCTATCTGACTGTCATACATATACACTATTTCGTATCACACTTTATCTAACTGAGGGTAAACTTTTGTACAACAATGACATCCATATACTTTCTCATAATCATCCATCAGTTTTAGACTTATTAATAATGCCCCTTTGTAATGATCTAAATCTATTCGGAGAACAGCTATCAAACTATCACCGATGTTTCATGTAAATACAATCAAAATTCTGATATAAATGCAAAAGTGACAAAGGAGATTTCTTGTATCCGAGGTTTTGTCCACTTCGAAAGGGATTAAAAGCGTAAATGTATTTATAAAAAATCAGTCAGGACCTTGAGACAGTTAAGTTTATGTTTTACCAGACGGTATCGAATATGACAAGTTATGTGTCTACATATGCCCGCCGTTTACAAATATGTACTACATTTATATTTTTTTATTGTAAATAATAGTTTTATTACTTCAATGTAGTAAAATTTTCCCAATACTACATATTATTTACATACGACATATTATTTAAACATATCAAAGGTAGATGGAGTGATGGAAAACATAGTTTCGATGTTTTCCGTCACTGAAACTTAAGCACTCCACGTGATTACCAAGATCACAGATATAAGAAACCAGGATGGTCAGCTCTGGATGAATCACATTGAAACACCTACAAAGATCAGCGTTGCTTAGTTTAGACGATCTAACTGGTGTTTTACGTAGCTACAGCCGATGTTTATTAAGCAAAACTTTATAAACTTGTATTTTCAAGTGAGCAACTAAGGCTGTCGAGTCAAATAATTTATTATAATCCTGCACCGGAATGGCTAAGGCATAAATGTTAAATATATTTACTATTTTAATGTCTTTATACAACTGAAATAGGGTCAATACAATGTGTATTGCTGCAGGCAAGCGACTGATTACAAATATGCCATATTATTGCTTTCATAACCCGAATATAATATTCAAGAAGGATTTCGATTAAAGATATATTATTCAAGAAACGTGAAAGGAATGCATTGTATGTATGTTATCCATAAATCCATCAATTAAGTTGAATGACTTATGATCAATTTATTATAATAAGCAAATAGATAAAAGTATTATTGGTAAAAAAATCTTCGCTGACATGCAAATAAATGGCTTTGTAATGAAATTCTGTTCGTGCATCGCTAATTTCAAGGTGAAAAATAAATTTATCTATAGTTGTGATCCTCGTATATATTTTTATTTACATGTATTTGAAATTCTTATGTATATATCACTCATTTTAAAGATTCATTTTAATTACACCCGTTAACAATGAACTTTTAATATAATGTTAGCATGTTTTTTTATATATTTATATTTTGGCACACCATTACACTAAATGTTATTCCAATGTAAATATTGTTAATTATATACCCAAACTATAGTCATATAGTTATATTGTTGCCACAAACTAATGATACATTTATCAAACAATGTTTAAAATAAAATAAATCGTTTGTACAACTTTTTGCGTGAATCAATATTAATTGTCACTATGACTATAAAACTTTTTGAAAGCCCTATCTAAATAAAATATCACTGCTTTACCTTTTTATTAAGATGTATTCATTAAATACGTGCATCAGTTTCCGTGATGTATGGGTCTAATCACGATCAGGAATAAGCAGAGGTCAGCTCTCATGAATCGGTTCTAATGGGAGTCAATGCCACCGATCAACCTTCGTCACAATGCTTATCTATGGGGCAACTGTGACGGCTATTTACATACGAGTATTTATCATTAATTTATGAGTGTTTTCTATGTATCTATATGAAGGAATAGTCAGAGTATTACGTTTAATTTTTTCTTAAAAACGTCATCCCAATCCTAACGTGAATGCTCAGTGAACAAGAAGATTTCCTCCCCGAAAGGAATTCATATCTAGTTCCTTATTTTTCCATTATGATAATACATGTAGATGTTCTTCTTAACTATATAAGTAATATAGTATAGTATTATTATCAGATGTTCGCGTGTCCATCTTTGTTATTGCATCATTCTGTTTTTCTCTAACTAGGCAACTAGTTCGCAGTTATTACTAAAATGTTAACTCAAATAGACTATTATAGATTTCTATGATTGTGGTAAATAAACATCATAAGGAAATATGGCTATTCCTCGTTACAGACAATAATAAACAGCGCTTGTACACGGAACACAGCCTATCTCGTTGTAAGCTAATTGTCTCATAAAAAGTGTATTTTAACTGACTAAAGACCATTCCAATGCTCAACAAATGAGGTCACTTAACTATTGAATGACCAGAAATTAGATTAAAGATTACGTAACTTTGTATTCATTGAATTTATTAATACAAACATACTCCATTTATTACAATTAAATACTCCTGAATTTGACGCAATGAAAAGGTGCTGCTCATTGTTTGATGCATCCAAAAAGTAGCACTGATCCTCCGACAGGACCAATTATTATGGATATTTGTATATCATTTGACTTACGACGAATTCGACGTAGCTAAGTTGTTTGTAGCTTGACTCTGTTTCAGTGGGTACAAATCCTGCTTGAGCATGTACCAATGGAAATAAAGTTTAATGAATTTCTATATACATTTTCGTAATAAAAATACATTAAGAAATGCATCGAATATTACTTACGGTGAGGGAAAACATCGTAAGCAAACCTACCTATACCCCGAACAGTTAATAGTCAGTGCTTGTAAATTGCGACATGGCATACCACTTGTCACATTGAGTACTGACTATCTGGTCAACACGTGGGTTCGAGGCCGCCATAGAATTACTACCTTCACAATCGTGGAGATGGACACTTGAACCTCTGACTACCCCGCAAGGGTTAATGGCGTGAACGCATTTGCCTTTGTTTATGTCATTAGCTTAGTTGTGTCATGGTTTTCTAAATTGCAGGTCAGCGTCACAAGCCGTTTGTGTCGGACGAGGAGATGCGCTTCCGGACTCCGCGGCCGGACATCCTCACCGTGCCTACCAACAACAACTTCATTGAGGGGCTCAAGGAGTCAGAGTCCAAGGTGAGAGACATATGGTCACTTGCATGTAGAAGGTATTCTTATGAACATAATGTCTGATGAAGTGTACACGGGTCATTTTTGACTCACCCATTGTTTTTACTTGTTAGTCCTTTAATGCAGTGAACAATTTAAATGTGTAAATTCGGTTATTTTAATTTTACACACATAAAAAAGGTGAACGTAGTGTAATGAACAGAAGAGCACGTATGAGAGGTTTAATGGGAGTGAGTGAAGCAAAAGAGATTTTTCAGGATCGTTCCAGGTGGCGATCGATAGTCCCTGCCTATCCCATTGAGGACATAGAGGTGTCACAAGAGGTGGGACAATTAAATCAGAACAATTCATTTAAGTATATTTTTTCCTATAATTTCAGTACCTCATCCACCCTGAGAACACAATAGTCGGTGTGGGAGACAGTCTTTCTGACAACAACGGATTGGACAGCGACAAGCAATACAGACCACCAAGTTCATGGTCAACCAGACACAAATCTAGGCAGAACAAACAGGAACAATCCTCAAACGATCAAGAAAAAGAGCATCTCTTCGTGGCAGCTTCCCAAAGACCATTGCCTACCTTCCGCCCTTCGCAAGACGCAGCCACCAGCCAATCCCACGGTATCTCCAACATATCACCACCGAGTCAAGACCTCACACCTCCAGTTAGACCTAAAACTACCACAGAGACTCCTGAAGAAGAATATAAAATCGACGTGAGAATCGACGATGATCCGGTAGTAGAGTTCATAAACAGATTCGACCCAAACTCTCCGACTACCATCAGAACAGCGATGACAAGGAGTGAAATTCTGGATATTAATAGAGAACTGCCTCAGGGTCAATCTAGTGCTGAAGAAGAGCGATCACCCAAAAAGGTCAGGATCTCTGATAGCAATTTCAACTTCAACACTCTGGATCAAGGCAAAAGTAAAGGCGGCGCTGAGAGAAGCCGATTCGACTCTGTAAACACTAAACCTACAGCTTCGTTTGACAGTTTCGCGAAAAGCCAGCCACCCGCCATACCAACTCCTACCCTGGAACTTGTGCCGCCTAAAACAGATTTTTCTGAACACGCATCAACGACCAAAGGACCCCCAATATACTACGAGTGGAAGTGGGCAGTACCCGGCTTAGATCTGCAAGCCCCTGCACTGAGTAACGACACAGTAAACGAGAATCCTGTAGAAGATAATCTCCCTCAAGGCGAAAATCCGTTTAGCAGAGTGACCAGACCGCCTCAGATCGAAGTGCAGCCTTCAAACGTAGAGTATAACATTAGTTCTTACTTCGTGCCTGACTACCTGTTCCCTCTGGATGATCATCATGCGGTGTACGAGAGAGAGGATGCTAAGACTTCTTTCTTGGCTCCCGTTCCGCAGCCAGGGAGCCCAAGCTTTGGCGAGAACCCCAATTGCCCTCATTGCCACCCGGCGTACCTAAAGCCTGGAGAGTGCGAGCCTTGCATCGTCAAGCGGTAATCTTTTAGAAGCTATTCGTAGTGTAGGTTGTAGATATTATGTAGATAACCAGTAGATTAAGGGATGTTTTAGATTAGATGGGTTGTTTAGTGGCTTAAAAGTCAAAAGAAGACATGTTAAAGAATGTGAAGTTTGTGACGCTAACTACGATCTGTAAAGAAGATAAAGAAATATTTGTAGAAGTAAACATAGTAGACTTCGAGTAAACCACCATTTATAAGCGCATCCAGGCTATATAAATGCGGATGATACTAGTAATATACAGAATTAAGAAATCTGTTATGTCAAGTTATAGAAAACAAACCTGCTTGATTAAAGAAAGTGATAAAATAGTAGCTCTAAAGAATGATTCAAATTAAGTTAAGTTGCCATGTTTTTTATCAACGATTGTGACAGACAGAAAGATATAGTAAGCTCTGAATTAAATGTAATGAATAGAGTCAGTCTAATCAGAGTCCAGAAATATCGACGGATATTATTCAATAGATAGATTTATAAGAATGTTACCATATACAAAGAAACTGATATAATTTCCTGTATTTTTTATACTTTTGTACAACGTTAGTCCATTAATTTAAATAAAGTCGCCATATTTTAGAGTTTTATTTTAATTATACCTGCACAATCACATACACAAATGCGTTCATACACTGATAACCTTGTCAAGGTAATTAAAAGCTTTAATCACCACCATCGCATTTTTATCTATTACTGTACCCACTGAGTAGTAGTCATGGCTTTTTAGTACTTTTTTACTGTAACTAGTTACGAATCTTAATAGAAAAATGGTAGGCTATATCGCCATCCCCAAATAATTATATATAATTATCCCCAATAAGTATCCTCCAGGATACATGATGATAGATGTACTATGTACATCGTAACATCACGTGTGAAAGTCCTAGTGGATTAGTATTATAACTATTATTTGACGCTAGTTGTTTCTAAGCTGTTAATCGATCAATTTACTACTACTAACTCACCACGATCTTTTATTCTTTATTACATTATTACCAAACAAAACAACAAGCGTTTTATACAAGTAGTGACAAACAATAAGGATTTTAATTTTGAAGCCTGTTTTGAAGCTAATGAACCGTGGAAATGTTGAGAAAATACAGAAATTATTATTATACAAATTTAGAGAATATACTGATTCTTAACATTATAATAATGCAATTAAAAATAATCTCATACGTGACGGTTGCTGTTTGGAAGAACAAGCGGATTATCATTAAGACTAACATTGAAAAGGACATGTTCCAACAGTTTAGACATGTTATGGGATAAACGATTATAGATTGACTAAAGATATTACATATATATAAGTGTGTGAGGTGGAAATGTGGTAACGTAAAGGTCGGCCCAATAAGATGAAAGAGTGGCATTTGAAATAAATATAACCGCCACGATTAATGAAGCGATTAGTGAAGGGTTGTCAGAACCGAGACAAATAGGAATCCATAATATCTGCCTACCCTTCTGTAGGGAAACAGGAGTGATATGCATTTATGTATAATGTCTCTATTGAACTCCACGAATGCTTTATTTTATTGTGACCTCCTTTACTTCTTTTTTAAGATGTAAAAAGTACCTTTTATACGTGACAAATGACTAAGCTGTCTTATATTATCATTATTTCTACCCTATAATTATGCTTGCACTTATATAGTACCTGACATAAGCAAAATAATCGTACCAGTTGTTAACAATTCCATTTCAAAATTGAATACAACATTCTTATAAAAACAAACACGCTAGAATTCGGTTTAGTAATTCTCTTTGCATTTATTTAGTTTTATACGAGACATTAATACTATAGCACCCTAATTTGTGCCAAAACAATAAGTTAATCATGGCAGATGAATACGCGGCTGTCAAGCGTAACAAACTAATATTGAAAGGCGACAAACCCAAGTAAGTTATTTGCATTATTAACATTTACTGTTTTCTGAGTACCTAATATGATTGATGAAGTTAGCTTAGGATTCTAGGAATCAAGCATTGATGGAACATCCATATTACATACAACTATAACCTTCGTAAATTTGGGTCTACAAATTTTCAGTATCCGTATAATATTTACACCCATATTTCTGTTTTTAGAGCAAAGAAACGTAAACACAAGAAGGATAAAGAAAAGACTGAAGAAAAGCATGTAGACGAGGATAAGGTGAAGCACGGCGGATGGTGGAAAGTGGAGAAAATGGAAGACCTATCAGGGTCAGTCTCCATTGAATTTAGCCAAAACTGTTATGTGTCTGCGCTTGACAATGGCTTGTTTACCCTTGGAGCCCCACACAATGAGGGTGAAGGACCATCGCCTGAAGAAATATTCACAGCTTTCCCAGCCAGTGACACCAAGTTTGCATTAAAATCTGGCTATGGAAAATACTTGGGCGTGAACAAAGATGGAGTTGTGACTGGCAGATCTGACGCTGTTGGTCCTATGGAGCAATGGGAACCAGTCTGGCAAGAAGGTAAGGTTATTTATAAAATGTAAATATAATAGTAAGTTAAAAGATCACAGAGTTACATCCTGAAAAATATCATTTATTGTTGTATATGTGTATGAAAACTTAGCAAGTAAAGTTACCTATTATCTGTATAGGTTATAGCCATCACAGAAAACAATTACATTGGGTTATGGCTCCATAGTGATGCTTATTATTGATAGACCAGACCTTTTATACATACAATGGTGTTCACTCAAGCTGGCTATACCAAAAGGGTAAATCTTTTAGGAGGATTTGCTTACAAATAACAAGCCCTTCTAAAATAGTCACTAATTTTCATTATCATTATTCTTTCTTACAGGAAAAACTGCAATTCTAAGTGCACTGAACAAGTTCATATCCGTCAACCCGGAAGATGACTCTGTAGTGGCACAAAGCACCACAGCAGGAGCCCAAGAGTTCTGCACGATACGGAGTAACAAGGTACTGGACGTGAACACCAGTACGTTGCCAGTGGAGGAGCAAGCTAACCTGGCTGAGGTGGAAGTCAATTATGTGTGAGTATATATGGAAAGGCCCTTCAGAAAAAAACACTGTCAATGACTATTCCAAAGAAAAGATAGTAGTCATATTCTGATACAAGTTTATAGTTACACACAAATAGGAAATAGTGCTTGTAAATAGCGACATTGCTTACCACCTGACACATTAAATACTATCTGATCAACACGTGGGTTCGAGGTCGCCATAGGCCCATAGAAGGACTACCTTCGCAATTGCAGAGATTAACACCTGAACCTCTGACTACCCTGCAAGGGTTAATAATGGTAGTGAATGTGTTTTTTTTACACACAAAATAAGCCAATCAATTCAATGTTCGGCTTGTATTGATAGTAAAATTAAAATACTATCTAATATCTAGTTGAGAAATCAAATTTGAAGTCTTTAGCTAGTCTAGTTAGTACTCAAATTCAGGAGTGGAGAGATTATGGATTCACAGACTATTTATTAACTATGTACAAGTTTTTCTTGTGGTATTTTCAACACATGTATTTTATTGTTATTTGCAGGAGAAAGTTCCAGAAATTCCAGGACAAGAAACTCCGTATAAACGAGGGAGGTGTTTCTGACTTGAAAAAGGCCAGGAAAGAGGGCACACTCCATGAAACCCTCTTGGATAGAAGAAGTAAGATGAAAGCTGATAGGTATTGCAAGTGATACCACCTTATAGATTGGCTGAATGTTCAACGACTAATTATGTTAAGATCTACTGTAAATGTGACTAATTGTAACATAAAAGTTACATGCGGTTATAATTTGTACCTTTAATAGATTGATTTATAATAAATATAAATATTTTCAATCTATGAATTGTAAAGTTACATATGAATAAAAAAGAATTGAATTTATACTGTGGTTTCATTACCTTAGTTTTGTCAACTCAATAGTGTGTAAGTAAAGTGGTGACATTAGTAAGTTGTAAAAGTAGACAAAACTATCTCTGTCTATCATGTTGAGGATAAAATTGGGCAATCTTACAAATACACTTTGATGATATTTACCTTCAGTTTTACATCAGATGCAAGGTCTTATTATAATAATAGTAATAAATAGTCCATTATAGTTTTAAGAGATTCGCGATTCATACTCATGATTAATAACTAGCGGGACTTATATGCGTGGTCAGTCTGCCCGTGACCATGGCTGCTGCAACGTAGCCGAAACGTCAGGTTAATAAAGGTAACTTTATTATATAAAACACACGCGATAAGTCCCGCTAGTTATTAATCATAAATAGTCCATGTTTGTGTAATTCATTGAATGAATGAACCACTTATTTAATTATTAAAATACTAATTCTTTCCTTATCATAGCGATTCTTTTTATAGTCATCAAGAATATGTTTTTTCCCTGAAGTTCTATTCACCTCAAAACTGATTGAAGGATGTCACTGTATAATTTGACTGTCATAATTTATCAATATTTTACTAGGGTAGGCAGTAAGTGGGTCGTTTTCTATATGTTGTGTTTGTTCTTGGTGTATGTGTTCTTGAATTTACAAAACATATGTGTGTATATTAGTACCTGTGAATTGAAATGAAACAAAAGAATCGCAGCTCTGATCATTAACTTTAATAATAAAGAGAAATATTTACACAATCTTATTAGGAAAGGAATACAAAATGAGCGATGTCTAGGCTCTACTCATCTGAGAGCATTCCAGACTCTCGTTCGCCGTCCTCACTGCATCTTTTGGCAAAAAGGCCAACAACCTCCTTTGAGAACTCAAAGACAAGAAAACCTCATAAATGCAATACAATTCGATAACAAAACATTTGGCTCTCAATGTTGCATCATATACACAATTCAAACTAGTTTACAAACCTGTGAAGAATCATATTGAAGTTTGATTAGGACTGATTTTTTTACTCTGAATCTAGAGTATCATGATTGATATTGTACTATATTATTATTGAGTACATTTTACACTATTTCAAAGTTAAAAATATATAATTAATATCACAGGAACTAATTTTGAAAATGTAGCTAATATTAATAGTCTAGATGTTTGAATAAATAAGTAAATATATTAGATCACCTCTTCATTTATAAAGTAGGAGAGAGCTGCAAAATATGAAATAATATTTAAGTTATTGCCATTAGTTATTGTGTATGTTTCTTCTAAGCATAAATAAAGGAAATATCTTCTATCTAAAGATTATATAGTTCATAGTCATGTAAAACAGAAAAAAAATGATTATTTCTAAGTCATGTGACAACAGTAAAGTGGTAAGTCCTTTACCATTACTCTTTTTCTGGTTTACATAAATTATTGAATAAACCAGACCTTGTCAATGGACATACAACAATATCTAGTAATTAAAGAGCTCCAAACAGCCTTAACAACAATATGATCCTTCACAGGTTAATTTGTTACTAGAGAAATTAATTTAACATTTTTATTTCATCACTTTTTAACCAAATAAATGAAAATTGCTTTGTTTCTTTAATTTGCATATTTTATAGACATTTAGTTCTCAGTACAACTTAATTGCTGATAATAATTTGGACCTAACACGAGGGAATGAAACTAACAATAACATTACAACAGCACTAGTGTTAATTTAACCCGAATAATCAATACAGGCTGGTAATATAAATCATTGTAATGCATATAGCAAAGTTAAAGAAATATGTCTTTATGGATCTGTGCTGCCTGATAGAGATAGCATTAACGTCATATGTATTTTCCATAATACTGTAGCTAAGAGTCATTCAACTAAAACATGTTTTTGCAATCCAAATAGAATCATAAGTGATTGGAGAAATAAAGCAATTTCCATTAATTTCCCATACTTACAACCGCGGTAAACACAAGTACACACCACTTCGCCCAGCGCAATTAACAACCCTATCCCCTTGACATAGAAGCTATAGTAATAAAGTTTATTAATAATAAAGTAATAAAGTTTATTGGGCACAACAAAACTTAAGCTAGGTACAAACATTGGACAGTGCTCTCCCGAACTAGTCAGAGACTGTATCTCGGGAGAGACACTCTTCCCCTAATTAGTCTTAAAAGTAATCTTAACTTAAGTATATAATTAAAGGTAAACATAAGGCACTTTAGAAAATAACAAATTATAGTAATAACAATTACAAACATGATATACTATGTGAAGTGTAGTCCCCTTTTTGTGTGCAAGTGTACTGTGAATGAGTGTGTGTAAGGGGGTGAGTAAATTTGAAATGGGAATATAATAAACATAATACATATATTATATAAATATATATTAAATATATAAGATACAAAGTATAATATAATAAGGCTGCACAGATATAGAAAACGGCTCTCCGAATACAAACAATATCTATGGTACATAATATGTTATTTTCCTAACATTTAATTGTGATGGTTTGGCAAATAATGATTCAGTGTCTGTTACTGAAAGACTCTTTAAAAATATAGTAACCCTATGCTTACACTCGAACCGATTTAATTTATAAATATTTATAAAATTGTTGATAACATTATAAAGATTTGGACCTGTATATGCAAAGAAGTGTTCAGCAAAAGTAGTACGCGTAATTGTTGGCGCCATAATATATTTATATGTACACCTTCTTTGCCTGTTCCGTGGTTGGGCATAGTTTTCAACTAGTCTATGTTGTTTGAGGACTATGTCGAGTATATATAGCTGACGCACTGTCAATACATCACAAAAACTGTAGAGGTCCTCAGTAGGATAGTAAAATGGCTTAAAGATACATACCTTAAGCAAACCTCTTTGAGCCACTTCTAAAGCTTTCAACGTTGATGTGTATATACCGCCCCACGAAGAAATACAGTACGACAGAATTGATTGTGAAAGCGATATATAGATTTGTCTCATGCGATTGCCATCCAAGATGTGCCGTATGTGTCTAAATAAATGCATAAGTTTACGGATACGACTACACAGTAATTTAATATGGGGCTTAAAACTCAGATTGTTATCAATTATTATCCCGAGATATTTAATAGTTGTAACTCTTTCTAAAGGTACGCAGGAGCAACCTCTAGGGTAAGACCTACCACAGTCATGGGCGATAATTGTTAAATTTAAAGCGTCAAGACAATTTCGTAAGGAAAAGCACATATATTTAGTTTTACTTACGTTTACAGATAGTAAGTTATCCCGAAACCATTTCGTTACTAAGGAGAAGCCAGACTGGGCATTCGAATAGCATTCCTCCCAAGTATCACCAAAGAAAAGCAGTGCAGTGTCATCAGCATACGCGAAAATCTCGCCATTTTGTAACTTTAGGTTTAGGACGTCATTTATAAAGATTAAAAAGAGCAAAGGACCTAAAATGCTACCTTGTGGCACGCCAATGGACGTAGGCAATTCCTCGCTAACAACAGACCCAATTTTTACACATTGTGTCCTGTCAGATAAGTAATCCCTAAAAATGGGACAGTCACGTATGCCGAGGCGCTCCATTTTATTTAAGAGAAGGTTGATTGGAACCGTATCAAAAGCCTTCGTGAGGTCTATAAAGATACAAATACATTTGTTACTTTTGTCCAAATTGCTCGAAACACTACTTACTAGTCTTAGAACCACACTGTCAGTAGATCTACCCGAACGGAATCCATACTGATTATCACTTATAAGGTTATTAGTTTCCAAGAAATTAGAGAGTCTACTGTACAATAGTTTTTCGAGTATCTTGGAGATAGATGGCAGAATAGAAATAGGCCTATAATTGTCGATACAGGCCCCATCACCACCCTTGTATATAGGACATACAATTGACTTTTTCAGAGCCCTAGGAAAAACACCCGCATGAAAACATTGGTTAAATAATTTTGTAAGAATAGGAACGAGAACAATAGAACTATTTTTTAAGACTTTATTATTTATGTTATCAAACCCTTTTGTACATATATTTTTGAGATTTTTAATGACCATGCTGATTTCAGTTTCATGCGTATCAAATAAAACGAAGGATTTATATGAACTAGTTACTATAGTTTGTGTTGAATAGGTGCTAGTTTTATTTTTTATTATCTTTTTGGCCAAGTTGTGTCCTATTTGTACAAAATATTTATTTATTAGATTTACTGTTCCTTTCGTATCGGTGGACTCAGATAATAACTCAAAATTATGAGATTTCTTCTTATCTGTATAACCTTTCACTATTTGCCATAACTTTTTGCTATCGTTGCCAGCACCATCAACTAAATCTCTTTCGTACTTTAATTTTAGGTTTTTTAATAGTCTACAACAGAAGTTTCGATATCGCATGTAAATAGTTTTATTAGTGGCATTATCTGGATCCTTCTTGTATTTAGAGTGTAACCTATCTTTGTTATGTATACACCGTAGAAGGCCTGGTGTAATCCATGGCTTGATTATACGTTTACGTCTCGAAAACCTCGTTACAGTTGTGTTGTCATATATTGCGTCCTTGATTGTCTGTATAACTCTGTTCATTGATTGATTCGGGTGGTTACCATCGAAAACATTATCAAAATTGGTATTCAAAAGAGTCTTTTTTATGCAGTCGTAGTTAATATTTGTTTTAAGATTATTTTGAGGGATTCTTTGGATCACAGTATTGAGCCCAAGTAGCACCGTACTGTGGTCTGTAATAGACGAATGGCATACTAGCGTCTCTGCTTTACACCTTGATTTAATTAAGACATGATCCAGGCACGATCCGCTTTCTAATCGAGTTATAAGGGAATGTGCGTTTAAAAGGCCATGTGACGCCGCTAAATTAAGATAAGAATCTGCCAAAATGTCATATTTGTTACTTGATATAGAAATGTTGATATCCCCTATAATAACAACATTTTCAAAGCTTGACAAAGACAGAAGAACACCATCTAAACTATTTAAAAATACCTCTAAGTTTTTATATGAAGGTGAACGATATAAGGCCACAATAGCTATATTTTTACCAATTTTAACTACTAAACAATTAGCTTCATTAAACTCTGGTTCAATCACCACTATACCGGATAATTCATTATGCACGTATGCCACCACCCCATCATTTTGAAGTAAAATACTGCTCGTATAGTAACTATCGTAGTTAGATATAGGAGGTATATAATTGTTATTTAGTAACCAGCATTCCGTGAGTATAATAATATCACAGTTCATTCCTAATCTGTCTAAAAGAATAGTGAATTCAGGAAGATTATGTTTTATGCTTCGGATGTTTTGGCTAATTATTAACAAAGATGAATTTAAGTTTAACTTACAATCACTTATATCACAATATGAAGAAGTGGCAACTGTAAAATTGTCAATTTCACTGTTAATTTCTTGTTGGCTATCGAATGTTACTGTTTAAGATAGTCTTAGTCATTGTAGACTCAACCAGGATAAATAAATATTCGAAATAATAAATGTACGACATTATTAAATTGCAATAAACACAATTAGCTGCAATCAAGATCAAAGTGCGTATGAAAGATGTACGGAGTTGTGGGTGATACATCAGTATATGTGTAGTGAGTCCCATCGAGTCAGACATTCGGTAATATATGGACTTACTGAAATTTATTATAATATAGCAAATTAGCATAGATAAAGTAACGTCAATATGATTAGGTTTAGGATTGGATGTGGTGTTTCGTAAATATATATTGAAATAAACAATATTAATATAGAGATTATGATTGTGCGTGTATAATACAAAAAAACATATATAATCATAAAAAGTAAAACATACACTAAGACAATATTGAAACACAAGAATATTTCTAAACATTACAGCATAATCAAATAAAACCAATACGTAAACAAAAAGTAGTACATTACAACACACATGAATTAAAATAAAGAAAGTTAGGATACCAACTGAGGCGTAGGGACAATGATTCGATCGCAGTCGACTACAGCACGAAGCCGGAAAACCTGCGAACCATCCTGCTTCCGTACTAAAATGCGCCCCTCGTGCGACCAAGCATATTTCCAACCGTGTAAACGAGCCAACTCACGAGCCCTGCCCAACACGGCTCGGTTGACCTTTGTGAGCCGCTCGTTGACGTAAAAACGGACCGGTTCATGGCCAGGTAGGCCCGCAACTTCCGCCGTAGTGGCTCCACGACGGACACGCGCCTGCTGAAGAAAGTGGTCTCGTGCGGCACGGCGCGCCAATCGAACCACCATGGGACGCGGGCGAGAGCGCGGCCCATCCGAAGACACAGCATTAAGACGACGCGGACCCACCCGCACACAGGACACCACGTCACGCTCATCCAGCGACACGGACAACTTAGCAGCTATGAGGGACACTATGTGGCCGCATGACTCGCCATCAGCCTCGGGTATGCCGGTGATCTCCAAGTCGTTCACAAGAAGCTGCTGGTCCCGGTCATTTAATTCAGACCTAAGCTGAGCAACAGCGTCGATCAAGTCCCCCGAGGAACCCATATCACGGCGCACTCCTACATCCTCCAAGCGCTGCACCCGTTCCTCCAGAGCAGAGACACCGGCTCGAAGCGAGCGCACTTCCTCCCGGAAAGCGTGAATAGCCCTGTCCAACTCCCCTCTAATTGTAGAGATAGCACGCTCCATCCCCGCCTCTATATCATCAGCGACCGCCCGTCGAACGCTCAACAGCTTGGTTTCGAGTAGTTGGCCAACGCTAGCCAGCGTGAGCTCAACATCGCAGGCAGGTCCCGTAGCAAAGGTCTCACCGGCAGGCAGAGATGAGTCTGAAACGATACACTCGTCAAGTGACATGTTGTGTACCGCACGGACAGGGGTCTCGTCTCCCTTTCGACGGGTAATGTTGCCGCAACTCTGACACTTCCATGTCACGCCAAAACTCCGAGGGTTCGCCACGAAATCCCGCGTAGTAATGTTGAGACAGGTATAGTGGTACCTGTCCTTGCACGAAGCACAACACAAAAGTTCCTCGGGCCGCACCACTCCAAAACACGCCTTGCACTTATTCATTATATTACTATTGATGTTACGGTTGACAGTAATTAGATTGTTCAGCTTATTATTTAGGTTTGTTTCCGGTTAAAAGTTAAAGGAGCACGCATATATTTGTATAAGCACTGTTTCCCGCTTGAATACGATCAACTTGAAAACTGAGTGTTTGGCGGTAAAACAATAGATGGCGCCACTGGTAGTTCTCAGCGTGTATTAGGTTAAAACGGCGAAACTTGGAAACATAGATGTCACCACTAATCACGCACAACACGGTATGGGTACGGTTTATAAAACTTAAACCAACGCGGACTAACACACGTCTGCTCACTGTGAGGTCCAAGGGCAAGAGGTCTATCTGTTACAATTGTACATTTAACATATTGCATACAAACAAATATTTCACTTCATTTCATACATTTTTCATTTTATACAACATTATTTTATTGATATTTAATATTGATAGTTATTATGTCATTTATAAATCATCTGGGAAATGTAGAGTATAATGCCTATGAATTATTGGAATAAATTTTAATATCAACTTCACTGAGTCTGTGTAAGTAAGTTTGTTTATAAATTAACTCTCAATTCATTATAACTTCTAATATACGACTGATTTTTGTATACATTGGGTACAATGGTATTAATTATTATATACATGTTCCTACATTTTAAATACTAAGCTCAGGAAATGTTTAGTATATCGATGGGATATAGTTACGAGTCTATTTAGGAACAAGAAACTTTTATAAGTGCGTCATACTATACATAACAACGTGAAGTATATTCTCAAAACTTACCCATTCCGAGTGTTAAATGTCGAGTAAATATTGGCCGAAATTCCTAGTGAATAATTACGCATGCAATAATATAAGAATTTTCTTTTTTCCTTTAATAGATTCTGAATTTTTTATTGTTAAAAGGAACTGGGTTATGGGGTAACTTTGGTTGTTATTGAGAGATGCATTGGTAACACATAAGATTCTTATGTACCACAATGTATGAGACTTCATAATACAATTCTGTTATCTGCTGAAGATTAAAGAAAACCTATAAAAGGGAACACAAATTCAGTACTGATTCTTATAAACAGGAGCCCTGTATCTGTAACATTATTTCATAGTATCCATGGTTTGTTATTGCAATATGAATATATACGTAACATTATTTCATGTATTGCCAGTACAGTGTTGCCATACGAAATGAAACATGGCGGGTAGTTTCAAATAGCGGTGAGTTACCCTCATTTGTTGCGTGTGTTTGGCATCGCAGAGACGGCTCCTAGGGGCGGGGCGGGTGCGGGGGCGAGGGGTCGCTCGGGTGCCGCGATCAGCTGGGCTGCATGGCGGCGTCGGTGGCGGCCCGCTCGCTCCTCAGCCACTCCACGAACTCGTCTAGCATCACTGGCCCTGGAACAGAGACAAGAGGGTACTTAATATGTTCATTGTTATTTAAAGGCAATGATTGAATAAGTCTGAAACAAATGTACAATTGCCTTCTAGAGGTTCAATACTAAGCACCTAGTTTGGTAAGTATGCTCAAGACTGGTGTTGAGGTTATGTCAACATGGATTCAACAAACATTTACTTCTTATAGACCGTCAATTACCCATTATTATCAACGACCACATTGTAACTCATAAAAAAACCTTATTCTTTTTCTTAATAAAATTAGTTGAATAAATAAAATAATCAGGAAATTCTATGTCCCAGTACTAAGTCCATATTAATGTAACTTATATCCCAGCATGTACTAGTAGGCTACTAAACAATCAAGGTCCATAGCATCTTATGGGCGATGAGCTGACAATTTGTCACCAATATTCTACACCAATCCTAGCACGCATATTGTTTCAAGTGACTGAGGTCTGTCTGTTTATGTTTGGATTTAAATATACGCTTATAGATAGACTCATGACCCGGCAAGGTGGGAAGACGACCTGCGCAGGTTGGCCGGCATCGAATGGATGCGAACGGCCACTGACAGGGAGAAGTGGCGTCATTTGGGGGAGGCCTATGTCCAACAGTGGATTGATACAGGCTGATGATGATGATGAGATAGACTCACAAGCCCCATCCGTGTCATAGGTGGCCAGCTTCTCGTCCACGGTGCGCGAGAACTCGAGTATGTTGCACCACTGGTCGCGGTTCACCACGCGGTACCGCCTGCCGCCCTCGAGGAACGCGCTCAGCGCCTCCCGTAGCGGCCACCGCGGGAGCAAAACGCCTAGCAACGCGCGCGCCGTCGCCGTGTCCAGTGAACGTTGCTCTTTATCCTGGAACAAATGTATAGTTACATACTAAGGAGAGGGCCGTGCTCTGAGACGTAAAAAGAATGCTGAGTAGCTGTTGTTATGTAGGCCATGTTGTAGGAGGCGACGAAGGAACTAGGGACTAATGGAAGCTGTTAATATTATTATTACTAAGCAATGGTGTAACAACCAGTCAAAAATGTTGTATTATGTTATAGCTCCAAAATTCAATGTCTATGTACATAATATGTAGTATAATCATCGATTATATTCTTATATATAATAATTATATAATATAATAAATTAATAATAAATATTATATAATATAATTATCATCGTCTTCTATGCTAGATTTCCTATGCTAATTACATAATAATCCATGATAAATCATGTTTGTTTGCACTCACCCTAGCAAAGTCATAGGAGTATCGGTAGATGGCCTTGAACATCTGGGGGTCGTTGAGTTGGTTGCGCAGGTACTCTAACTTATTCATTAACTTCTGCGCACTATCACACTGCAGCTCCGTTAAACCTGCAAACAAATAAGAATAAATATGATAGAAATACTACATATATTATATATTTCACTGCACAGAACAATTTTTGTGTGCAATGAATAAATTTGTTTCTTTCTTTCTTTAAAAATCAAAAAAATTGTTAAAAATCAATCAATGGTAGTGGTAGTACATGGATGGTTGGTCCATTGATACACAACAATATAAAGAGAAGTTCTGTTTATTAAAGTAACCAAGTGGGTAGCAAGCAGCAATATTAATGTAATAAGTCAGTCAATAATTAAATCTAATATTCTAGAATGACTTCATTAATCAATATTTGAACTGTTTAATATGACAAAAAGCCTTTCAGCATATACAGGAGGCTTTTATATCAGGCGTATTCCCCACTGAAAGGATAGGTAGAGATACTGGATATAAACACATAAATATATATGTATACAGTAGACTTCTACTGCTTCGCTGAAGTATTACAGTATCGCTACTGAAGTAATATTGTGCCTAAAATGCATTAGTGGAGTAAGGGCCCAGTGTAAGTCTTTTCTTACCTTTGAGCCACTCCTCTTGAGTGAAGTAGCCCATCTGTTTGGCGCCCATCTTGTACGCTATCACCAGCATCACCACATTCTCAGGGTCTACGCAGATGTCTTCGCAGAACTTCTCCATGCCTTCTGGACCTACAATTATAAAGTTAATGAGTTTACTTAATAAACTTCTGTATCAGACTAGTCTGGGTCTTTATACATTAATAAACACATCCATAATCCCAAAGTAATATACAAAGGAAAAGAGAAAGATCACTACCACATTTACAGAGGAAATGTCCATTGATTGATTGTTAATGGTGAGGGGAACATTGAGACAAAACCTGCCTCTCCCTCGGCAAAAGGTGATGGCCAGTGCCTCTGTACGACAATCGGTTAGAGACAGGCATTGAAACCTCTAACTACCCTGTCGCAATAAAAAAGTACGCATACACAATCATGAAGAGAATGTATGTTACAAGAATATAGCACATATACTTAATACTGTTTAAAAATACATAATTAAATACACTTAACTACATATTTAAGAGTATAAAACCTCCACAAAAGGTAAACATTTGCATAGGAATATTAGTTTTGTTTTATCAAAGCAATTGGCAGGGTTATGTGTAAGGATATGCATGTATTTACCTAATACATCAGGCTCTGTAGGTGTTGTGTATTCCTTGAACCATGCCAAACATTTCTTTGAACTAAAACTCACTTCCTCTGCTCTGGAATGCCGCCTTGAACTGCACAACATAAATAACATACAGTTAAATCCAGTTTTTCACATAAATATGCAGAGAATAGTAGTAGTATTAGAGTATAGTAGTGGCTGTAGCCCAGTGGGTAAGACTTCTGACTTCTTATGAGAAACGTCCTAGGTTTTGGAGGTGGGCACTCGAGTCTCTGACTACCCACCACAAGAAAAAGGGATTGTATACACAAATCGTGAAGCGTATGTTATGTATGCAGATTACACTACAATTTTCTTATTTCTCATAAATCACTTTGGTTTAACTGATATGTATACACACAACTTTGTAAAATTTATACATATAAATTATTTCTTTCCTAGTACTATGGTAAACTCAATCAAAGCATTGATTTTGTTTAATTGTAATGGCCATGGTATTTCTATTATTTGTCATGTGAAATAGGGACATTTCTACCAAATTTTCACACTGGCCAGGACAAGCCGGGTTTTCATAAATTTGATGACTTCAGTATTCATTGTTAGTCCCAAAAAATCACAAGACTTTCATGCACACCTTGTACAGCACAGTAGGCATACCTTGTATTCCTCGACCGTTTGTGGTGGTGGTGCTCTTCCAGGGAAGTGGTGCCGGGTGGCAGCTCCCCCGCTGGCGCACCGCTGCGCGTCCGCTTGCTGCAGCGTGGCATCTCTCTACCACCCTGTAAAGGATTGTGTGGCCATTTATTTAACAAGAACATTTTGTATATTGTTTGTTAGGTATAAATTATAATTATAATCAAATCAGTTTTTACATACATACACATTGAGCCTGATTCCCTGTAGAGAGGTAGTCAGAGATCACGGATCCCCATTTGTCTCGATCCTGACAGACCACTTTCGCTCGATTGAGACTCAAACATCTTCTCATATACACTCGGTGGATATAGTTTTCACATCGTATTCATAACTTATTGTGAATTACAAGATTATAGTAGGCTTGTGTGTGTTGTCATTAGCCATTCAGACCTTATATACAATACTTTCTTCTAAGAAACATTTTGTGTTAAATAAGAACATTTATTTACAATGAAGCAGAATAGAAGAAATATTTATATATTATGATGTCTATGGAATTTTATAAAGCCTATCTTATTTGAAAGGATGATAGACACATAACATACCAGCAGCGTTTTCATTACTACATTCAAAATTACCGTTAATTGAGAGCCACAACTAACACAACAAAGTATAGTATAAACTACTTGTGTTGTTTACTTTGTTAGTATAAATCTAAAAGCAACAAACAAGATGAAAACAACAATTAAAAATCCTGAGGGTTAAAAAGGAAAACCAATGTAATGAATAAAAACATTGTCCTTGTAATATTATTTACTATCTAGCTACATTAACATGTTGATTATGATCCAAGATATACATTACTAACCTATAAATATGCAATTACTACTTATGATACAGACAAGCTTGTGTATATACTTAGGTATTCCTAGAATAGTATGTAGTTGATACATAGGTAAGTATAAGTTTGTTTATCATTGTAAAAAGGTTCTGAGACTTTGTCAACACATAAGGTGACGTATTATAATGCTTATCACAAAGATTGATACTAATAACAAGTACAAGCAGAAATCAAAAGCTATAAAAAACCTTTATCGTGTGAAGAAAAAACTAACCTATAAATTTCTGTTACCATCCAAGACTGACGATCATCTGATTTCAGTTGATCAATATTTTGGTGTAACTGCTAATTTTTGTTGCATTTACGGCAAATAAGCTTAGTACTTACAATTGGTGGTAGATTCGATATGAAATTAGAGAACTTGAAAGGGTTTTCGTCTCCTATTTTGCGTAATTTTATTATACGGTATCGGAAAGATGTCCTCTTGCTTGACAGTTCGGTCGATAATAACCTGAAATTAGGAAATCAATGTGCTGAAATTGAACTCCTACGTAAATGAGAAGGCTTTAATAAAGTTTCTGTTTAAATTTTAGCCAAGATTAATAAGAAAAATTGCAATAAAAACAAGATACAGGAATGCTTGGAACAAGTTTTTAATGTTCCGTTCGTATTTATTCTACCGTATAAGGTTAAATGATTGCTACCTGTGAACTAGCTGCTTCTTCAATAATTTAGGAAATCATCAAGAAAGATTCCAGGACAATTACATTAATATGAAAGTTACAAAAAGGAAAATAATTGAAGACAGCGGCGAAAAAAACTTGAACGGCTTTCTTTGATTCGGCAATAACGTTCCGTTTCCTACTAACATAATTTAGCTTAGTATGGAGTAAAAATATTGCTTCTGTTTTTTTCAGTAAACACAAGTTTATGGAATACAAACTACTTACACAGACATACATTACGTACAATTGTGAATTCAAAAGAAATACAAACAGTAGTTTATAGATCATTATTTTTGTAAATGTATAGTTAAAATACAATAACTCTTCGTTCACCGGAATGATATAAAATAAAAAACATTTTGAACATCTAACAGACACTCCTGAATGAGAGAGACATATCCACAAACCAAATACAAATACTTAGTAATTGCTCCATGGACATATCAGATTACGACTTATTAACGACGGCTATTAACTCTGAACCTAAATAAAATGATGGATTACATAACTTGAAATCAATTAGACCTTTGTTTTTCTATACGTAATACCTATATTTTTCGTTTATAAGATGACATTGATGACGACAATGATCTGTTAAATATTGTATATCTACTCTATCAATGAAGGTTTTATCAATATTTATTGAAAGTACAAAATGTAATCTTCTGTGTTATCCCTCAATATAATTTAAATATTATGAAGTTAACATCAAATTATGGTATATATTATAATAAGGCATAACATTTCGAATCTATACTTCTTATTGATTGTAATGAATAAAGACTATCTAACCAAATGTTTTTAGTTAAATATTGTCAGCATTTCTTAATCTTATTTATAACACGTTTAACTTTGGAAACTATTTTGATCATTTGTATGGATACAGCGGCGGTATAGCGGTAAAGCGGCTGTAGCCCAGTGGGTAAGACCTCGGCCTTCGTATGAGAAAGGTCCTTGGTTCGCATCCCGAGTCTGGCATGTACCAATGAATGAAATTTAAATATGTGTTTTTCATTTACGTACATAATTTACAGTCGCTAACGGTGAAGGAAAACATCGTGAGGAAACCTGCCTATCCCTCAGGATAGGTAATAGTCAGTGCCTATAAACGGCCATACGGTTCACTACCTATCACGTTGGGTGCTGTCTGTCTAGTGATACGCGGGCTTCGAATGACTCATACCTAACATGCCTTCGAAATTTCGGAGATGGGCATTCAAGCCTCTGACTACCCCGCCATAATAAAAAAAAGGGAATGTGTATACTCAAGTCGTGAAGCGTATGTTGTATGTTGTTGTATGTATGGGTACATTTTTTCCGTCAACATAATTTAAATATATTATGAAGGTAACCTAAAAAGATTGTTTATAGTATTACAAGGCAAAATATGATTTCGCGTTTAATATTTGCTTCTACTCCTTGTCGATTTATTTATAATTATATATATTCTATCTGCCATACAATCTTATAGATATAGGTACTCCTTGTCGACTGTAATGACTAAAAAAAAATACTATCTAACCAAATGTTTGCAGACTTTTTTAATACAATAATATCATAGCATTGCTAAGTAAGACAGACATTACGCGACAAGAGAAACAGGGAGGTGCTCTTAAATAAAACAAAGCATTTAAAAATTTACAATGATGTACTAGAAATAGATACGGCCAATTTTTTTTAAGTTGGTAAGTACCTAAGCAATTGTTATTAGTGTTTCAATAAAAAATGGTTTAAAACATCTTCTATTCTTCAATAAATTGCATGGTACAATATGAATACTGAGTAATTATATATATATTTTTATTTCTACAGACTTATACATGCCGCGCCCCTTTCTCTATTGTTTTCGCCATCTTGATGTTATTTTCGCAACCCTGACATCCATAATAACCTTAATACTCCTAAATTCTCAATTGATATATTACATAAAAGTACATTCACGTCCTTTAAAAGGAATGAAATGGATTGTTGATAGAGTATCTGAGATATATTATTATCTCGTCAGTCATTCTTACTTGGTTTGACATTAAACGTGATTTTAATTAAGTTTCGGGTCCTAATTAAATTTAATTTCTTCACTACCGTTTGTTAACTACCCCTCCACAAAAAAGGGAGTGTGTATACACAAGTCGTGAAACGTATACATGTAATTTGTTCAGTAGATAGGTAAGTACACTACGTGATTTGGCTTTGACATTTATTCATTTATACAGTTTTTTTAATACTATTTATAAACAATATTTAAATATCAGGCCCATCTAATGTTTTAGTGTCCCTCTGTAATCAAATGTGAGGGTCTAATGCCGAGGGTGCGTCCCTCCCTCCCCTCACGTGAGGAGCCGAGGCGATGGCATAACTCTAATTCGGTATTGATTTTCAAAACGACAAATAGTAGCCAAAGTTGATATACAAAGACGTACAATAATCTCAGTCACTTTTAGCATAACAATCGGTGTTGGAAAAACAGGATTATTGGTGCAGATGACTAGCCCATCACCATTTAGACATTTCTTTTATCCTTACTGCCTTATTCCCTATGACATGGAAGAAATATTGCCATATTATTATAGTTACCTATTATTGTTTTGATGCAATTTACAGATGATCAGAAAAAACATATTAAAACCAACCTGAATCTGTAAAAGATGACACTAAATCTTGTCGTACAATTATAATTAAGTTAATTGTTGAATAATATCTGCAGAGTTTCTTGGCATTTCTTCCCTGTGGGTTATTGTTTACGAAATGCCAATAGTTAAGTTAGATTTATATTTTAATCTCTAGGATATTTAATTCTAGTTTTTTTTAAATACTTTATTTTAAAACTTTCAATAAGTGATATATAAGATCCTTATACTGAATAAAAGAATATCATTTCATTACATTCACTATACAACTTTTTACACTGACAAACCTCTGATTACCCCAAGCAGGATAACAGGCATGATGTGTGTATGTAGGTTACATCCATTGTATCAGAGGTTAAAAAGAAACCACTTACTTTTTGTTTAGAGAAGGATATTGGAAGCTCCCTTTATGCCAGCACGCGTAATACGGTACACTCTACCTTTATTAGGATGGCCCTTATCGTGTGTATACCTACTTAAGATATGTATGGGCATTCTTATGAATATACGCTGTTAGGAAACCTATATGTAATATATTTATCTTTTTTTTGTCAAGAAATACCTATGCTTTCAATTTATTCTTACAGGTACACCTAATGCGATCGATTCTTTCCAAACTTATAAAAAAAGAGAAACGCGTTCACGAACATTAACCCAGGGTATTCAGAGGTTCAGGTGTCCATTTCCACGATTGCGAAGGTAGTAATTCCATGGCCACCATGAACCCACGTGTTTACTAGATAGTCAGTACTCAATGTGATAGGTAGTTAGCTATGTCGCCATTTAGAAGCACTGACTATTACCTGTTCGGGGAACAGGTAGGTTTCCTCACGATGTTTTCCCTCACGGTGAAATTTGATGCATTTCGTAAATGTGTTTTTATTACGAAAATGTACATAGAAATTCATTGAACTTCATTTCCATCTGAGCCCTGTACCTACTGATACAGATTCAAACCCCAAAAAACTAAGCTACGTCGAATCCCACTTAATTAAAATTGTACACAATTAGGTGTAAAGAATTAATTGAATTTCTATTACATTAAAAGGTTAATCTATCTATAGGTAGGGATATGTATCTACTGATTACTAGGTTTGATAACATTGATGCTTTGAGATGTGGATGGATGATAGTGGATTGACGAAAGGTATGTCTATATATAGTAGTGGTCGTCCGTCTATATGACACACTGTCACCTATGATGTGTGTTATATACTTAAAAATAATAAGTATTAGTTATACTACTATTAGGTGCAAGGCAAGGTGAAAAAGAGTGACGTTAGAAGTACCTGTAAACATCGATAATTTATGAAGAGGTCTCTGAATGACAAGAAATCTGATCTCTGCCTACCCATCTGTAACGGGTGTGTATATTTTAGATAGATTGATAGATTGTATGATATATTATGCTTATACATTCATACAATATATGCATCTTTACTGCTATAACTATTTTTAGATAGAAACCGTCTATTGTACGTGAATAAACAAATTTCCTTTCAGAAGCTTGGAAAATATTACTAGGGATGACAATTTCTATCGAGACGACACAATTGAAGGGAAAACGTATCGAACACGATGCATTGTGGCTGAACACAATGTTTTCTCAGCCTGTACGGTAAATAAAAATGATGTAGTACCTATGTATAGCGGGAAAGTTGATTTTCAATTCTTTAAATAGATTTATAGTTGGATTTATCGGCGTGAGTTAAAGTAAGAATGATTAGAAAAGTGTGTTCGTTGAGGATATTGCAAAAATGGAAACACAATACTTTGACTACATATAATTAATAAGGGTTGAGCGAGGAATAGGATATATGGTCTAAACTGCTTTTATCTCCTATTTTTTTAAAAAGTTACTCATACATGGGAACGATACGCTTCTATTCATAAATGTATTACGAGGGTTTATCATAATCTGATTACAGAATATAATAATTGCTAAGTTTTTCATGTAGCATACCTTTATTCAATTACATCTATAAATATTTAAATATTTGCGCAATAGCGTTTCTTTTCCTATTCTAACATAGCTACCGCCGCCTACATTGGCTCAATTCTTTTATTCACTGTTCTTTTTTCATCTTCTCTGTAAGGCCAAACTTATTGCATATTGTTTGTTTCTAACACAATTTTATATTAACTTTGCATACTACCCAACATAACTATCGTAATAAATCCGTAGTTCCTACTCTATTAATTAATTTACACGTAGACTTTTACTATTGTGTACAAAGGTGCAGTTCCTTTGTCTAGTGGTGGAAAGGGAGAAATAATTGAATTTTTCCACCTTGGCTAACAAGCGGTACACAATATGTCACGCGATAAACTCGCCGCCATGAGGGCAAGGTTCCACAGTTATTCAGCCTTGCAACCCCCTGCCTCCACGGAGTTTCCCTCGAGCTCCCTCCGATATAAAACTCTTTGGTTAGTCGCGTGCCGCAGTTTGCGCGGGCCTACCGTGTCGCCATTTTGTGAAAAGATTTTCACGTATCGCGCACTTTTGTAATCTAGTGTCTTTATTATTTATTCAAACGAATAATATTGTGTTGTTGTTCCCTGGCCATTTTGTTGTTATAAGTTTTGTGTTGTTTTCTGTTTGTTTGTGCGTATTTTTCGGTGTTTGCGCGGAAGAATTTTGTTTGTGACTTTGTGTTTTGAAGATAGCCTATGCTCCGCCACTTCACTTACGTAAGTTTATTTACTGCAATGCGATAAGAAAAAAATCATAGCTTTTTATTTTATTCATCTTACAATGAGTATATTTAATAAGTAAATTATTTTGAATTAGTAGCTTTACAATTATCATACATATAAATTGTTTCAGTTTTTTATTTTTCTAGTTCTACGTGGGTAGTGGAATAAATACATTGTTTAATTCTGTATTCAAATTAAGCATTTTACTTGCTGATACGGAAAAGGGGGCGACAACGATAGTAGTTCCTATAACCACCACCGAGTGAGAGGGGGTGTATTAATTAAGTAATGTCAAAGAAGCGAAAGTGGTTTTGCAGGGTTCAGAAAAATGGAGGACCATAATCACTATCTACCCCTCTGTAGTGTGACGGGAGTAACTTATAATAAAGTTTTATAATTTCTTGAAAATAGCAACGTAGGAAATCATAAAAGCGACATCGGAAGTGGAATAGGTCACTAACTAATACTGATGTACCGTGAAAAATATTCTAAAGAAAAATTCCTAAGTTCCGTTTAGCTCTTTCAGTTATTCATTTAAAATTTCTATGTGTGTGCTAGTATTAATGACCAAGCTGCCTTTTATACCGGTATGCCACCAATAATCTATACAAACACCATCACATGTATGCTTAAAAATTATCGGGAAAACAATATATCCCTAAGTTACTGTCCAACCCGAAAAGAAACGAGAATGTAAGTGAGTAAGGGCTGCATTATATAATTAAATGTAAACTCTGCATGCAATTTGCACGAGTAAATATCACTGACAAAATAATATTCAATTTGTGCTGAAAAATATCGTCATGTTTTGTCAGCTTAAATAAAGTGACAGGTTGCAAACTAAATAAAATTTTAAAGTGCCAACGAATTTTCAAACAGGGTCATAGAAATCAAGGTGTAGGGGATATGCCTTTTCGAAAAGGTAAAAAATGTAGACATGGTTGAATAAGTTGAGACTTGTGCGTTTGAACTTGTCATTGTTTTGAATGGGTAACAACTTCTAATAGTTAAATTCTCTAAATATTTTCATCATTATTAGCTCACGATTACAATTAGTTAGATTTAGTGAATAAAATGAACGAGAATCAGAATTTATTTATAGCATATCCTAAGAGTGATTACGAGCCATTTGATTTTATTGGCGATTTGCTAGCAATAAGTTATCGATATTCCATATCAATGTATCATATACCTGTTTGTTGTGCTCATAGCGATCTACGTTTGTCTCTTAGAGCTTTTATCCACAAAGAAATATTTGCAGGACTTGGGTATATGTAAACGTACGCGATTTCGTAAAATAGATAGACAAGAATTATCTTTACTTAATCCATGCCACATCCAAAATTTTCTGTCAAACCTAGATGCGGCGTTTCGGTCTGGTGAGTAGTCCGCATCACTGTCTATCTCGGGGGGCGCAGAGAGCGTGAAGCTGCCTCTTTGTCCTAACTGACCATTTACGACAGGACCTGGCTTTGGTTACAAAAGTTTCCTGGAAATCTAGGGTTGACTTTCGCGAATGTCTTTTATGCTTTTAGTGCAATAGAAAACAACTAAGGACCAAAACTTTAGTTAATTATTTTTATGTATATTTTTAATTCAATTTAATACTTACATAAGTTGCTAGAATTCAAGTCGCCAAAAAATTCAAGCAAAAAATTAAGTAAGACCCGTGTCAGTCGTAACTTAATTAAAATTTAAGTTGCTACCTTTTTCGTGGCACATTCTAAGAGATAACTTAAGTACAGACAGTTCACAGTTTTTTTAAATGACGTGGAACCTAGGTCTTCTGATTCAAGGTTACCTTTGTGTCTACGAATAGAATAAATGTGGTGAATAGCGCCTATAAACCTTTTGTTATGTGCATCTTTATTATGAATAACAGAATGTATATGAGTAAGAAATGGACACAACAGAGAGTAAAACTCCTGAGTTACGTTTAGCATATTTAATCGCAATGCATCAAGCCGATTACCTTTAGAGGGTAACGAATGGGGTGGTAATGGGGAATTTCAGGAATTGTTGAGGGGTTGATGTTGGGATCGCAGTCAGACATTATTCACGTACATTTTAATGGGAAAGGTAGCGTGAGCAAACCATATCGGCAATGCGGTTTTATAAACACTTATATTTACTGCTTATACTACCGAAATCAATTTGAAAACAAAAATTTTAATATGATATAAATTTATCTATTTATTGTTCCGTTGTGATATCGCAACCCCAATATTCATGCTAAAAATGACTCAGGAGATATTATATCTCCGAGGTTCTGTCACCCCGAAAGGGATTAAAGGACGTGAATGTTTATGTATGTATCAATTTATTGTAGTTCTCCATTATTTATTACTATCATGTAGAAACAAAAGTCATGTTGCTGACACCTGTATTTACACAGGATGCATTCAATTTATACACACCTTCATTATAACAACTTAATGATATATTGCAATCATAGCTTTAACGCCGGCATCACCGAAATACAACATACATAATAATCAATAAAACTATTAAACTAGTAATTGACAAAAAAATTACGTTTCAGTTTTTAAAATTCTATATCCTGGCTTACTGTACAAGCAGTAAGTACTACGACAACGCGGGTAGAATTGTAGCTTAGCTATAAATAGAGTGTGATAAATGTCAATTTCCATTGTATGTTTTCAGCGTGTACTTGCGTAAATCAAATCTATCTTACGGCTTCTGCCAAACCACATTCGCCTCACCGAATTCGGATGTTCACAAGCAAATTTGGCAAGTTGTAAGTGTGACTTTGATCTTATGCAAAGTCGATCTCAATAATGAGCAAAAGAAACTCGAGCATGTTAATAGAGCAATCCGGGTTGAACAATTCAATTTGGAGCCACAAAAGGCGTCGTAATTCAAAGCAGCACGTTTATTATATTAACCAGCGAAGTCGAGAGGGCATTTCGCAGATTTGTTGGCAATCATCCAAATTACTATAGCCTCGAAAAATGTAGAGCTCGAATAGGAGCCTACGCGAATGCTTAATGACGCAGCCTTTGGTTTAAAGTCTAATTTATTGCGGCTTCCCCGGAAAACTCCTGAGCACCGGAATAAGGACTATTTTCACAGATTTGCTAAGCAAAAACTCTTTCGGTTATGGTCTAAGTAGGCTTCTCATTCTTTAACTGTCTCTTGAATTGATTGTCAGCATGCACTAAACGGAAGTGCTCACTGAAGTGAAAATTATTCAAGTAAAATGGTCCTAGCTTATATGTTACTGATTTACCGAATCATTAGACTTGCAGATGAACTGAAATAATTAAATGTGTTTCGAAAATGCAGACACATGTATCGAATGTTTGTAAGCATGCATATAATAATGATAGATTTGGTTTAATTATTTTGATGCGAATTTTAGTAATGATGTTAACTAAATACTACTCTTTACTAATCCCGCTGCAAATCAGTTATTGATCCCTCGCTAGTTAATGAATAAACTTTAACAGAATAAATCACTTTGAACGATACGCGGCGTGCCGTACGTAGGCGTGTATTTGGTTTTCTAACATTTATTTACTATTTGATTGAAAACCTTCATCGTGTAAATGTTGCGGCCTTTTTGACGGACAAATTGAAGTGTCAACAACGTTTCACACCTCAGTTGTATGCCGAAACCCAGCCTGTGAAACAAAATAGATCACGAGTAGATAACAACTCAATTCTGGAAAAATCAAAGGTGTCCTGAAATTTGTGGTTTGCTGTAGTCATTTTTTAAAACTCAACATATAGGGACAGTATATACTTGATTAAAATTCTAGGAAAGTATAAAACATGAGTATATATTTTGGACTACATTTTGTAGATAAGATGTGTCAAAGCGGACATTCGGAGCTTAAGCATTTAACTTTTAAATCGCCTTTGCCCAAACCTTAAAAGCAAGAGGTTCCATTCATTTAATTACTAAAATTCTGTCCTTTAATAATTCCTAAGTAACATTTTCGATGCTTGACGTCTGAAGTGGTTTTAACTGAAAGTCAAAAACGTCCAATTAGATTTTGGGGAATCCATTATTACGCTTCGATAGAGATTCGATGAGAAGTTAAGTGATTTCAGTAGTCATTTATGAAGAATCGTGTCTGAGTGACTTAAAGGTAATACTAAGACAAATGTAGTATTGAATGTAATCTAGAATGCATTAGAAAATAGGCAAAAAAAATTGGTTATTAAAGCTTTTGAATATAAAAGTTGGTACATGCTTATCTACTTGTAATTTTAGTTCACTGCACTATATTTATTAGCCTGTATACAAAGGTATCCGATTATATTAAGATAAGCTATAGATAAAATTAACGAATTATTATTAGAGCTCAAATTATAAATGTTTCACGAATTGTTAAAGGATATGTAACAACAAAACATGTAACTGATCTCTTAATTTGTAACAAATTTATTACCTACCTACACAAAAAATATGACACCGATTATCAAAGCGTCACAAATGAAACAAAAGCGAACGAAAAGTACAAAACAAAGATGGCCAAACATTTAAAAAATGAACACAGCTAGGGTGGCTGACCCACTAGTCGTTTCTCCAGTCGCCTAACGATCTGCAAGAGTGATTAATGAGATCTTACCTACGCTGCTAGGTACTTCAATTAATTATGACTTACGAAAATATGAGACCTCTCTTCACAATGGCTTCAAAAGTGCTTTAATCTCAGCTTCTTTTTGTTATGCGAAACATTGAAAAGTAAAAGAATTTTTGTCGTAGACCCCATTTGAAGTGTACTTTGTTTTGATAAGAGTACCCCGTGAATTGCAGTGAATTTACTGTGATTTTCAAAAGTGCTTGCTTGTCCTTTTTGTATCTAAAAGTCCAAAAAATCACTAACTAACGTATCTTAAACACGACTTCAACAGATTTTTTAAAATAATGAAACCATTGATGATTCTGTAGATTTTACTTCTGATTTTGATTATTTTAACACAGCTGTTGATCTTAAATTGTTGAAAATAAACGTGTTTTATTCTAGCAGAAAACGTCAATGTGTCACTAAATATCTCGCTAACCGACTTTGACTCTGACGGACTAAATTTTATGAAAAATAACATAAATATAAAAATGGCAACGATTGAGAATAGCACTGAAGGTAGATTTATCTAACGAATTCTCAGTGAAGTGATTAATGGTAGAGGAACTTACCCCGAGGTGCGCAGGTGAATTTGCCTATGAGTAAATGGTTTTTGTATCTTTCAAACTTCGAATTAATGTACGAGCCCCATGCTAGTTTGAATGACTATAGCAATATCACTCTCAAACTTATTCACGTAAACACAATCAGCAAAATCGTTAACTCTACTGACTGTTATGATTGTTTACGAAATTGAACAACGTAAATCCAAGAAATTTTATCTAAGTGTAGTTCTTGTTTGTTATGAAATGCATTTAAGATTGCAATTCAAATATCTTAGCAACCAAGATAAACAGCATTTAATATTGTAATAGTTCGTATTTTATTCCCCCGCATTGCTCGCGACGACGGCATAGTTAGGGAACTATGCTCCAGTATTAAATAGTTACTGAACTATGATTGCAAACAACCGTTCTGGAGAATGCCCTTTTGAGTTCAGTGACAAACGGTCGTTACCTGCATTATTGGCATACTTACTGTAGTTAGTTTATAATTTTTTGGAACCCATATGTAAACCTTTAAATAGATTCTTATAAAAATTTGGATGAGAACGAAAGGTTTTTGGAATACAATTTTCTGATTTGCTAATTGCGCTCACAAAAATTCACCATTCTGACTTTTTACAATAGATGATTCACGTTCAACGTAGTCATTGTAATTTCTTGTAACTTTTGGGTCTCTTCTGCTTTTTTGCTCTTACTTCCATTGAGTTTTACCTACAATACGATCACCATTCCCCAACAGAAACACAATAAAAGAGCTCGCAGCATATCTATCCATTAACAGTCCTACACAAACAAAGGGAGGATAGAGCCACTAACGCTGTGAGGTAACTGAAACAAGCTATCCTAAATTTCCCTCTTCCGGAGAAATGTTGGGGCGAACACAATGGCCATAAACTTCATCTGTTTCGGTTTGCTATTTGCTTAAATAATATCTGCTCCCTATCCTTAAAGAAGGGTGGAATGTAGCGAGTAGCTTTTAACTAAGATAACAAAAGGCACGGCATTTGAATGTAAGTTCCAACTAAAGAGCGAACTGGTGAGGGCTTATCGGTTCATTTACATAAACTTTTACCTCGAAGCTTAAAAACTGTTCAGCCATTTTGGCGTAAAACAATTTGTACAGCTGGAGTGATTAATGAAAAAGCAAAATAATTCAAACTAACCCTTAAGGTTTGCTGTATTATTTTGACACATAATGACAAGGCTATCCTATAATGAAATGAGGAGAAGAGACGCAACTGGTTACTTTAAGTTATTGTTTAAGTTCAAGGATATTAGTGAGTATTATAGTGTGTTCATTCACCATTCAGTGAGTCCATGAATTGGTATGGTTGTTTAACATAAAACAAAACAAAAAAACAAAAAACAAAACAAACGCATTCACGACCATTAACCCTTGCGGGGTAGTCAGAGGTTCAGGTGTCCATCTCCGCAAATGCGAAGGTAGTAATTCTATGGACACCTCGAAATTATACGGTGAGGGAAAACATCGTGAGGAAACCTACCTGTTCGTCGAATAGGTAATAGTTGGTGCTTGTAAATGGCGACATGGCTGACCACCTGTCACATTGAGTACTGAATATCTGGTTAACACGTGGGTTCGAGGTTGTTTAACATGTGTTCAATAGAATAAGTTTTCTCTTAATAGTCAATATGCTCGTATTCAGAATTCATCAGTGCTATAGAGTCGTTCTTATATGTGCCTTTCAAATGATAGTGATGCCGAAATAAGGTCAACTTTAGGGTGTTAGTTTATGTATATACAATGTTAGTTCCTTTACAAACTAGCACATTGCTAGCAACAAAGGATATCGATGGCAGCGTACCATTAACCAATCCTATCTCTTTGTTTGAATTTCCAATTTCCGTTACGTCGCAACTAAGTCTATGTGTATGGTAGGTATCAAAGAAAATTATAAATCACCTTTTTCATTCCCGCCCTGAATGTTTTATGAAGGCTCTACTTTCGTTTTGTTGTCACATTTGTTTATAATGACTAATGGCTGCTGTTTTGCACACAAATTTAGTTTATGATTGGAATTATAAAATGTAATAACTTCTGTTATTTTAACATACATTTTCTAAACATTACGGTTTTACTTACCTAATATTGTGTTCAGATTACCGTGGTCGATCGTATAATAAAGAAAAAGAAATAGTTAAGGAGGTGTAGGAGTGTGTGAGGAGTGACAAAAAAGTGGTAGAAGGTAGCCGTTTTGTATCTTGTGAGTGTAAAAACACATTTATATATGTTCCTGCTTCTAAGCGGCTCCGGATTGTTCTACATTATATAACTAATATCAGACGTCTATTAATGGTTCTAATTGACACAGTTTTCGTCCCATTAGGTTCCAATAGTGATCCAATATCTGTTTGTATTTTTGATAAAAATACATAAGAGCATAAGTCAAAGCAATTTTACTGAACACTTTACTGTAATTTCAAATTTTATTTGTATAAGAAATAATGTGGGGAATCTGTCTATCCCACAGGGATAGGTCCACAGCGAAATGGAACAGTGCGTATTCTGCAATATCGGAGTTTGATACGAATACTTTAGCGCAAAAGGAATACGTACGCGTGTTATTGTATGTTGCTTGAATTCATGAATATAAAATTCAAATAAAAATTCCAAATGAGGGTATTTAATTTTGCGTCACATTTCCAAAATGGCGGCGACAGCAATTAACTAAACACGGTTCTTTGTTTCTCTAACGACCTGCGTGAGTGATTGATGCTGGGATACCACCTGAGAGAAAAACATTGTTGAGCTTTATTTATTAAATTTCGTAAGGACATTTTAATGAAAAAGGACCCTTTGACAAAATGGAGGTCGGTCTGTTCATGAAAGGAATTACATCGCTTCATAAATTGGTATAAATGTTTTTGTTCTGGAAAATGTGAATAAAAATTTGTAGGCATTTTTATATATTTCAATGCTAACTTTCGACGTTATTTTTAACTATTTGTTACTATGATTATAAGTTCTTATTTCAATTTGTTGACGGACAGTTATCACTGCTTATACATACACATTTTTATCTTTATGATATTAATAAGTAAGTACTTGACGCAGTGAAAAGGTGTTGTGTCGATATTGCTTCTCATTTAGTCACTCCATGAAATAGTGCATATAATAAGCGAAATTTCTAACGAATTCCCTCGTCCTATGCATGGCATTGAACCCTGTGCATTCGCATAATGCGCTTCAACAGTGCAGTAGAAAAGGGAGCGTGCCCAAATACTAATCGTTGCGAAACAGAATCGATATCTCCCCTAAACATGCCCTGCCTGCTACTGTTTGTGTGTCTTTCAAATGATGTATTAGTAGGACTATTTTGAAGCTAGATAAATATGTAGTTACTGTATTGTGAAGATAGGGAAAGCACCGTTCTTTTTGGATATTTTGAACTTGAGATGTTCAAATATGTTCTCTTTAGAATATGTTGAACTTAACATGTATGTATTTATCTAGCTTTTCACTGGTAAATATATTGATTCAAAAATTGCATACAGTATATCCAATTTTAATGTTTTCGATTTTCTGATTCACTGTTCTAGGTAGGTTCTAAGCATCTATCGAAATCGAAGCCTTTGATATTACAACTTGTTCTTAAGTGATATTTGAAATTGCTTAGATGCCCAGTTATAACTTTCCAAATAATAACGCGTACAATACTCTTGTTTTAAAATTCATCAACAAAAATTCTAACAAAACACGAACCGTATCTTGAATGACTATCACTTTAATTCCACCCTCATAAATACGTAGAACAAACATATCGCACCCGATGCCCTCTTTATCACCTCTAATTAAAACCCTCATTAATGACCCTTTCAAGCTTTTCAATTTGGAGTTTAAAAAACAAACATTTGTTCTTCTTTCCAAGAGACAGGCGATGCAAATATGACGCATGAAGGGTATCAGTATTGATTCCTTTGTAGTATGAAAGAGGTCATTCACTCAAGGTTAAATTAGGGCTTGACATGTGCAATTTCCTTAGCAAACCCTTCGGTCTTTGTAAATGTGTCTTTTAGGTTTGTATGTGCATTTAGAAATACATATTTAAGTGTGGAAATGTATAATTAGTAAAGAGTATTCTGGAAATAGAAATAAATAATTAATAATAATATTTTAATGTCAATCAAAGATGTGGACACAAAAGTCAGGGGTTCAATAAAAACTATTGAATATTTTCGACACCTTAGTTGGTATAAAGTAAAATCGAAAGTTTCGTACAATATTATTTATTACATTAATGTTAATTATTCACAGTTACAGTTAAGTATCATTAACAAGGATGATATTTTAATATCCATTCCGTATTTTGTTCAACTCCATGATTGTGACAATGTGAAGCAATGTTGGTTAGTATAATACATTACTACTAAATTCAACACAAACCCAAAGTCAGATAAATTCGATTCTATCAATATTGTTTATGACTACAAAAGCATATTTTATTCAATTTTACCATTTGAATAATATGCAAGTCACAGTCTATTCATTTCCTATCACAATATGTCTGTAATTTGGCATTACCCCTAGCAATTTTGGTTCATCACATAAATCATGGTGCAGTCAATAAAAAATCTCATCTATATTCAAATGAAAAGTTTTTCGCTCAAAATGAAATTTCCCAAATTGCGCTCAGTGCAATTAGGGTTGCTAGCTGTAAGGAGAGTGCCCGAAAGAGGGGAAAATGTGATATGCTATTTGAGATCACATTGTGTATTCAAATTGTTATGATTCTATTTCATAGGTATCTGATATCTAGGTTACAACATAACATAATCTTCAAGAATATTATCCTTTTGCGGATCAATCAGAGATTCAGTCATCCATCTCATTAATTGTGTTAGTTGTTAATACACTCAGTTATATTTTGATAACTATATTAAGAACCAAATGTCGTATTATGGTTATTTTTATTATTCGTGTATGTATGATTTATATATATTATTTACTGCATCAGTAACTACTAAAACATTGTAATTTATATTTGTTGCGGTTATATTTTCTACACAATTGAAGCACGGCAACATTAGGCACCCCTGTCTAGTTGTGCAATGCGTTATCGATTTAGACAAAGGCAGGGAATCAAGTGCGTTATTCCCCCTCTTGCCTTAGGGCTGTCGCTCGCGTGACGAATTTTATTTTTATTTAATGCCCAAGCTTAGAGATTAAAACTAATAACAGTTTCCCTACAAGGGCGTTGTTTTCGTGACAAGGAAATGTTATTTAGGAAATTACTAGTTAGAGAACACGGGATTTGATTAGGCTGTTTAATTTTGTTAATTAGAAAGTTGATTAGTTGTAAAAATATTTTGGGGACGTAAATTGAATGATGAATCAACAGTTTTATATCTTTAAGAAATGAACATGTATCTCTATATATATGAATCATATTTCAGTTCATTCACATTCTATTCTTTTAGTTTCCTAGATTTAACTAATACAAGCATAAATATACATCACGACTTAGCTATTTTCTGAGTCATCTGAAACTTACCAAGGCTACAAGTTTTTCTAAAGCCACTGCCGTAGAAACTGATAAAACGTGGGCGTCAACTTATTAGCGATTCATAGGAATAGGTAGGTTTCATCAAGAAACTTTATTTACCTCACCGTTATAAAAGGTAAAAGTAAATAAAAGTGAAAGAATAGTAGGAGAGACAGATTCGAGCGTGGTTAATTGGCAACCCTATTAAATTTGGCGCGGTTTTATAATTCGTTGAAGGGTCCCCGCATCAAACCTTTCAACTTAGTAAAAGGGTCGTCTGGGCTAGGTGTCTGCGGATCTTACCAAAACGATAATTGGGCGTGGAATATTTCACATAGAGAAAAGCTTGATATTTTATTAAAATACAGATTCGGCACACAGTTTCGTACAGAGAGTTAGGCGCATAATATGTGTTACCTTGATTCTTAACATTGTTAAGATAAATACCCTGGTCACAATCATACTCGGTGATTAATACTTACATACACATCACGCCTCATTCCATGTAGAGGGCTAAGTAGAGATCACGGATCGGTGGTTAAGTGTGTTCCTAATATTACCTCTCTTCAAACCTGTTTACTTTTATTTATTTTAAAATATATTAGTCAATAGTTATAAACCTAGAAACCCTGTTATAAAAATGAAGGTATTTAAATTGCCTAGCTAGGACTACAAAATTGCTTAGTAACACAACATAATACCGAGAAACGATGTTGAATGTCATTTTTTCTTGTAAAATTAGCTCCTTTGAAAGTTCGCCCTCCCGTTTCACTCCATGTTCCACATTTTCCCTCGCCGCTTGATCGAGCGAAGGCAAATCAAAGGGCTCTTAATTCAATTTTCTACTGCGTCTTTTCTCGGTACACTTAGCCACCCGTGTCGCTGATTTGTCATAAAATTGGCCGCCAGGGTGCGCTTTTATATCTCAACCTACTCCCCATGACTTTATTACGAATTTATTGCCCCGCTTCAAATGATGGGGGGCAAAAAATATCATTTCTTACCTCGAAGGCGTTTAACTCCGGAACGCCTGCCACAATAATCTTAGCAATTGTTGCACGAGGGAACGTTTTTTGAACGGCAGGCGTTATTACAAAAGTAAGCATGTGCGTTGGAAAGTGCAAAACAATAAATTCCGAACAAAGGATTTTACGGTTGGATGGGCAGTGAAAACAGGATAAGTCTGTTTGTGAAATAGTGGATTCATTGGAGCAATTGACGGGCGATATTTGATGCATTGTTCGAACTTACACACACGTTTAACTCGTGTTTTTCTTTCACAAAGCTTATAAGAACTCGAATCCAATTTTTGCAATTGAATAAAATGAATAGTTTCGTGCTAGTTTGGGATGTTAAACGAATAATCATTGTCCTTTTTTGCAGTATAGTGCCAGATACGATTAACGGTCATTATAATCTTTTAGCTTAGCCAATATACTGGCATCCTGTCACTCCAATATTCTTTCCTAATACCATCACTGCCCCGATACTACCTCATCTGAATTCATATTATTACAGATTGTATGTCTTCAAGAGATATAAGGCTGTTTTAAAGGCAAAGGCTATATGACAATAATACAAATGCTCTTAGCACACTTTAAAATATTGCTAAAACGTCACTAATGTGTCCTCAGAACTTGCTCCGCCATCCAGGGCCTGCTTATCACACCTCGCATGCGGAATTCGGTCCCGATACCATCTACCTACGTGCTTACGTTCCTGTTGATTTATGAGATGAAAATACCGAGAGAAAGTGTAAGGAGATTGCCCGTTCTTCGGTTCTTCGGTTATTCATTCTACAACAGTGCCATATGCAGGTTAGGTGCTGCTATCTGGTGAAAAATTTGTTCGATATAATAATCTACTTTGCGTGATTTTGTCTTTAGAATCCAAAAGTGTTGTACGATTTCGTTTCTAATGTGTGCAAATAATAATATTGCGTGTAGGAGACTGCATTTTAATTAAAAAGTTATCCTTAAGATCGGTGACATATATGATTGATAACCTAATCTTATAAATATGTTAAAGAGTTCATTGTCCCCATAAATAAAGTGCGCTCATACAACCCTCTTATGGCGATACACCAGACGCCGTTACAAATATATTAAGAGACACATTCTTGGCTTCGACGAAGCCGTAAATTCAAATACAGACGACACCCAACCAATATTGCGGCGCTGGGGTTAGCTTAATAGTTTTACTGTTCAGTAAACGTAGAAAGAAAATATTATCAAACTCCTAAGGGTATGAGTATACGCAATCCATACATTCTGTTTTATTATTCTAGTTTTAAAGTATTCCTTATTAGAAATTGTTCTAACTAAATTCAAGACTTTTATCCCCTGATGTGTAATCAAGGGTTTCTTGTATATACCTACAATTTGATATAAGTCAATGTTGGTCATATCAAACCTATCACTGATAACCTACGTCCCAGGTTGTGTTCCATGTTGACGTTCAAAACGTGTACTTTTAAATATTGCAGTCAGGATGCGTGGTGAAAAAGTCATACAAACTTTTAAATTCAACGTAAAAAGACATTGATTTACGCTGTTGCGGCTGGGGATTGAATTCAGAATCTTGTTCCAAATCTTTACTCTACAGCTTCTCTTTTTAGACATTGTGTTCATTACAAATATAAACACACAAGTAGGAATTTTATTACGTAAGCAGATATACCTATATTACTTCTCTTATTATGATTACCTGAAATAACCCATTCTTCCCATCCTATGGCACTATCATACGAGTTGTCCAATTTCTTTACAAAACACAACAATCCATCAATATTTCTTGCAACTCATCCCGTTTTTCCATCATTTTTCATAGTCTCAATCGCGAAAGGTTCCAACAAGGTGGGACAATTTGGACGAAAATATCTGATACAATGGAAGGGTCTAGGGTCCGACATTGTTATGAAAATGCTTTGTGTCGGATCTTGTCGTAAATCTGCACGTATACGCATTCCTATAGAAAGGGCCAGCGTTTTCAGGCTTGGATGAATGGTCATTAAGGTATCTGCCACAATGGGAAGGGAAAATAGACCTTTGACAATGTGGAAATGATACAACCCTATCTATAGGTGCTCATGCCCTAATACTAATATCTTCTCTCTCGCTTTTTGAATAATTATCAAAGTAGTGATGGCGTCATAATGCAATATAGATGCCATGAGATATGAAACCATGGCTGCTGCAACGTAGCCGAAACGTCGGGGTAATAAAGGTAATTTTATTATATAAAATCTTACGCGATAAGTCCCGTTAGCTATTAATCATGAGTATAAATCGCGAATCTCTTAAAACTGCAATATAGATGTTAATCTATCTTAACATATGGCATTAAAGAACTTTATTATCCACAAGGTACATTTTAAATATTAATGCATCTTTATGAGTTACTAGATTAAAAGGAAAATATTCATACTAAAATAGCATAACACAACCGTTAGGTCCTAGTTAAATTTTCATAGAATTTTCTGGCTAACAATGTTGTTTTAACTAAAATGTTCTCTTTCCTTATTTTCCAAGAAAACAAAAGAACTCTATGTCATTATCCCTCCCTGCTAGTACAAGTCTCTTTACGTAACGAAATCTCCTTAACGAAGTATTGGTCAGTAGACACTTGAGGGTGGAAAAAAAGGAATTTACAACACTACTCCTTGCCAGAAGATAAAGCACTTATTTGTAAGGGCATTAGAGTGAAAACTGTTCGACACGTGCTTAAAACTTAAAGACAGGCGTAGCACGACAACGAGCGAAATATTTTAAATACAATAACTTAATCAATAAGATAGAATTTTGTAAGAGACTACTGAGAGAAGGCAAATTTGTTTGATACTGGGCTAAAAATCTTATATAAATATATAAAATCCAATATTCTATATTAATGCTGTCACAACCCTAAATGTGCTTGTGGAAATAATAAGCCTCTAAAGTTCTGTACACCATGAAATAGGTTATAGGCCTTTAATGTTTACTTATGTATTTATTGAGGTAAAATTGTAGACAATGTAAGAAATACGATTATATGTCCGTAAAAGACGTAGCATTGATATCGATTATGTTCACTAAGATTATGACCCTTAAGTGAACATAGCCATTTATGTATTGATTGTAAGATATTTATTATTTTATCATAAAAACTGTATTTTTGTATGTCCATGCTGCCCTCTACGTGTATAAATTGTGCTTACAATGTGTTACAACCGGCTACAGGCAGCCTCTTCCTTATCTACAAACTTCTTTAGCCTTTTAGATTCACTACAATACATATTCACTTAGTGTTCTACGGGGAGCGTCCTAGTTTACTTACTGCCGCAAACGAAAGTGTGTTTGTCATGTATTTACTATGGCTGGTACCTTTTTGTGATAAAAATCATGAAAATATTTATGAAATCCCTCGTTTTAAAAGTGAAATATGTACTAGTTGAATACTTTATTATCAGTGCGTACAAAAGCAAAAAAATGGTCAGAAATAAATATTATAAGAATTAAAAATGTACCGTGCATTTTCATAACGTGCAATGTGCAAACACATCTGTTAAATTTGCTGATACAGTATTTCAAGCAAGCTCATATCCCCGAAAGCTAAGCCAAAAATAAACATTTGCCATCTTGGAGCGTCCTAAAATCCTTTGTGTCGTTAAACTCGCAAAGACACTGCCCTCCCCCAATATATCACGGACCATTGCATCCCCTAAGCAAGTACCCCGGATACGCAACAATCATCCCTCAGGGTCCCAAGATGGGTATTTTACACCTCCATTGCACACGTACAAGAGGGCTATTTTCTTACGTTGCCTTTTTGTGTTAATAAGAAATGAAGCCTTCAAGGGTGTTTTTGGGAGACTAAAGGTGTTTTTTGGTCAAAATTCTATGAATTCTCTTTTTGGGTTATAATAGAATCAATAAACGATTCAAATGTCCCTAAATTTTACCTGTAAGATTTGAAAGATTTTTTTATCCATGTTAACTATATGTATCTTTGCAAAGTTCCTAGGATCTTAACGAAGTTTCTTGTTATTAGATCATCCTACAACATATACCTATACTAAATACGAAGTCTCTCACCTACTTATTTTAAAAGTTACTTTAAAGCGACTTTCAATGAATATGAGTTAAATGCAACTGAATACATCCCACTCAAGTCACAGCTAGGTAACATTTCAAACAAATGGTATGCATTTCAAACAAATAAAGCGTAATGGTTACGATTTTAATACAATATGTGTTAATTTTAAATAGTTTTTCTGATATACTTCGTTATCTTACCCTGAACCAATAAATATTTTATTAACTTAATATGTTATCATCTCATTAAAAAATTAGAGTTTTGTACTCTAACTCAACTTCAAGAATGTTGATTCTTAGCTACATTTAATATTATTACTTTGTATTGAGATGTCAAGTTCGAATGTAGTGGTAAAATTGAATTAAGTTTAACCGTATTAAAAAATAGCGATACGCAATGTTTCAAAGGAAAACGGGTGTTTAGTTCTAAACTATAATTTTCATTTTGAAACTTTATAACACAAATCCTGCAAAAAACAAGACTTTTAATCAACTTCTCCAACTAGCAGAGGTCAGTATAAAGCTATCGCACCGACCCGCACTAACATTATGGCAATGGGATCCCAAGATACGAATTACCCACCCCTAATACACATGAATAACATCAGCCGAGCTCATTCCATGGAATGCTTTTTCCTCTTTAATAAAGAATGAAGATGTAGGAAGCTCCGTTTCAAATTGGGGCTTTATGATTAAAACATAGGCTTAGTGAAGAAAACAAGAAATAGGGTAGAGCTTAAGATATTTATAATTGCATCTAAGATATCTTGTTAATAAAATAGTAAGTACCTTAGAATGATTAAAAGTGATTTGTTGTTTTTTTTCAGGTGTGATAAGGAAGAATCTTCGAGAAAGTCTGAGGTATGTACTCGTATTTTCATTACTTATTATGAAAATGAAACAAGTTTATTAACAAAAAACAACAAACAAACGCATTCACGACCATTAACCCTTGCGGGGTAGTCAGATTTTCAGGTTTCCGTCTCCGCAATTGCGAAGGTAGTAATTCTATGGACACCTCGAACCCATGTATTAACCAGATAGTCAGTACTCAATGTGACAGGTGGTCAGCCATGTCGCTATTTACAAGCACTAACTATTACCTCTACTCTTCTCTACGAACAGGTAGGTTTCCTCACGATGTTTTCCCCCACCGTATAATTCGATGCATTTCATAAATTTTGTAAAGTTTATTAAATGTGCAAAAGTTTATTTATATTATTATTAAATTTATATTATTACATTTTATGTAGTTCTATTAACAGCAGCTGCGTTCATTCTTTCTAAGTCCCTGATTAGCAAGTAAGATAAAATGGCGTAGTAACGTAAATAAAGCTTTGAGTGACACATTGGTATTCAAATCATCGAATGTGGGTAGTAAAAGTTTAAGGGCACATTACAGGAAGATATTGGTGGAAATGTAATGACTTACAGTCATAAAGCAAATAAAATGTGCCAAATGTAAGCTGCTTTTCATCCCCAATACATACTCATACATTTATAAAAACCTATACTTGTATACCATATAATGTACTGACTATCTGGGGAATGTGGGTGTGTTAGCTTAAATGAACTAATCTGTAATTAAGGAGATTTGCATACGAACCTGTAATTATTGTACATGACTCTAAGGGTCAATATTTTACATTAGCGGTCACAATTAAATATTTTATAATTAAAAACGAAAGTAATGGTTATGGAGGGACTTAGCAAGACAGAGTGTGAAATTGACATAGATAAAGAAAGAGTCGAACAAGTGAATGATATTTAGGAACACAATTTCTTAATAACGGAAAGTGTGAGGTAGATATTGAACGTAGAGTGTGTGCAGGTAATAAGATCAATGGAGCCATGTATAGTGTTATGGGTTAGCCCGTTGGTTTCTCAATCGGCACGTATGGCTATTCATAGGGCTGTGCTGGTTCCAACATTGACTTATGGTCGTGAAAGTTGGGTATGGCAAAAGAAGCATGAAAGTAGAATCAATGCCGGCGAAATGCGGTCACTGAGAAGCATGCTAGGAGTGACATTGAATGATAGAATTAAAAATAGTGTGATAAGGGAAGGTTGCGGTTTGAAAGAAGATGTAGTGACTAAGATTGAAAAGAGCATGCTGCGATAGTTTGGACATGTTATGCGAATGAATGATAGCAGATTGACAAAAGGAATATACATGAGTGAAGTGTAAGGGCGGTTACGTAGGGGCCGGCCTAATAAAAGTCAAAGTCAAAGTCAAATGTTTTTATTCAATATAAGTACAAGTACAGTACATTCATTGAAAGTCAAAACATTTGCCTGACACTGGTTGTCTCTTGGCATTGAAATTCTACCGTTGGTTCGGAAGCCCTGGCTCGGAGAAGAACCAACAAGAAACTCCGGCTTTCACGATTTTTTGCCCAGTGCCAGTTACAAAAACAAATTATGTATAAAGAAACATAAGATTTATACACTTATTAACATAAATTATCTTTGCACATATAGCTTAGGTGCACTCATTGCCAACCCTGAGCATCGGCGAGGTAGTCCCCGACCGCGTAGTAAGCGCCCCGGACTAGTCGGCCTCTAACTATAGTCTTAAATTTAGGTAAGGACAATCGCGTAATCCAGTCCGGTAAATGATTATAAAAACGCACGCAATTTCCAACAAAAGATTTCTTGACCTTTTGAAGCCTCGAGGGCGCCACATACAGCTTATGTTTGTTCCTAGTATTAATTTTATGAAAATCACAGTTTCTTCTAAAAATATTTATATTTTTATGTACATAAATGACACACTCATATATGTACTGAGCAACAACCGTCAAAATATCAATTTCTTTAAATTTTTCGCGAAGTGACTCTCTGGGGCCCATTCTGTAAATGCAGCGAACAGCCCTCTTCTGCAAAACGAATATTGTGTTTATGTCAGCAGCACAACCCCACAGCAAGATACCATAAGACATAATGCTATGAAAGTAGCTGAAATAAATAATCCTAGCCGTGTACTCGTCCGTATATTCCCGAATCCGTTTAACAGCATATGCCGCGGAACTAAGTTTTTTAGATAAAACGCAAATGTGGTCTCCCCACTGCAGCTTTGAATCTAAAGTTATCCCTAAGAAGACAGTAGTATTTATTTTATCTATTTTCTCATTATTTATTATTAGATTGGTTTCGACACCATTAACATTTGGCAAAGTAAATTTAATACATTTTGTTTTATTATTATTAAGAACTAAATTGTTATATTGAAACCATTGAACTACATCTCCTATCACCGAGTTTATTCCTTGCGACTCATCAATCTTCCTGCTAATTTTAAAGATTAGGGATGTGTCATCAGCAAAAAGGACCGTCCTGCACCTATCTTTAGTTACAAAAGGTAAGTCATTTATGTATACTAGGAAAAGAAACGGACCTAATATTGAACCTTGAGGCACCCCCATCTGGACTGTACGACCCGACGACTGCTCCAAACCAATAGTTACTTTTTGTACTCTATTACTTAAATATGATTTTATTACATTTAGTGAATTATTTTTAACTCCATAATACTCTAATTTTCTTATTATTATATAATGTCGGACACAATCGAACGCTTTAGAAAGGTCACAGAAGATACCAAATGCATCCTGTGACCGTTCCCAGGCATCAAAAATCCCTTTTATTAGTTCTACACCAGCATCAGTGGTGGACAAACCTTTTGTGAAGCCGAATTGTTTAGAATGTAGTAGTCCGTTCAAATTAAAATGGTACAACATCTGATTTAACAAGATTTTCTCGAATACTTTACTTAATGCTGGTAGCACGGATATTGGACGGTAATTAGATGGGTCCAAGGTACTACCAGATTTATATATCGGTGTTACTCTACTTAGTTTCATTAAATCAGGGTACGAACCTGATTCTATCGAGGCATTGAAAACCGATGCCAGATAAGGTGCCAACAAGTCAATAATAACACTAATTGTTTTGACCGAGTGTCCAAACAAATCCACAGTTTTTTTCTTACTAAAAGTTTTGAATGTTTTTATTATTTCTAATGGAGTTGTAGGCCTAAAACGGAACTCACCATCACAACACGGGGCCGACAACGCAAGCAGATTGCAAGCCTTCTCAGCGCAACTGTTTAGTGAGCTGGATGTCATCAAAGGGAGGTTTCCATAATATTCTTCAAAACATGAAGCAACATCTGCTTCGCCACATACAATTTTATTATTAAGTTTCAGCTTTAGATTATTTTGATTATAAGTTTTAACTCTACCAGTTTCAGATCTAATGACATCCCACGTTTCCTTGATTATATTTTTAGATTTGAGTATTTTATTCCTAATATACAGCGACTTAGCCTGGACACAAACGTTTTTGAATATCTTTGAATACAATTTTACATAGTTTCTAAAAGCTACACTAAAGTTTGTTGTTTTTGCTTCATACAATTGATACAATTTTGTCCTACTAACATGGATACCCGGTGTTGCCCAATCACTAAACTTTTTCCTTGAATTTATATTTAAAGTTTTTGGAATAAAAACAGATTTATGTTCCCCATTAATTAGATCAAAAACTGTTTGGAACATTTTGTTAGGACAGCTACTATGAATATTAAACGATCTTAATTTGATGTTAATTTGTTCTCTAAAACGCTCCAGACGTCGTTCAGTTACCGGAATACAAGTTATAAGCTGAGAATTAATAGAATATACAGGGTTATTTGAAAAACATCAACAACCTCGCACGACTAGATAGCTAAAATCATAAACAACAACATTTGTTCTACGAGTTTTATCATAACTCAATACATTAATTAATAATGATTTTTTAAGCTATTATTGTACTGTCGTGACATTTGTAGGTCTATGTTCGATTCACGTAGGTAAAAAAAGGCGACGCGCACGACGCGATGCGATGCCCATAGAGTTAAGAACATTTAAACGTAAAATTAAATTTATATTTATTTTTGTATGAAAGTAAAATGTGTCAAATTATCAAAAGTCGTAGAACAAATGTTGTTGTTCACGATGATAGCTACCTGGTCTTGCGAGGTTGTTGATGTTTTACAAATAACCCTGTATATTTTTGTTAAATGAAGCTAACAGGCCACTGTGATCAGACCTCAAAACATTAATAATATTGCTGCTGTTTGGCTTCTCATTACTGAATATATTATCAATACATGTAGCAGAATGGCTGGTCACCCTTGTTGGGCTTTCAAATATTCTATCCAACCCAAAAGACCAAAACAAATTTAGAAGTCTGGTAGCCCGTGTCGAGGACTCCAAAAGATCAACATTGAAATCACCACAAAAGATTATGGTCTTATTAGATTTATACAGTTTAAGCAATACCATTTCCAAAATGTTCTCAAAGACACAGAAGTCGCCATTAGGTGGCCTATATAAACAACAAACAATGAATGCATCTGCCTCCACACAGGACATTTCTATTATTTTTTCTACACTTTCTGAGATTATATCATTGCGAACCTTATTTTTAATACTTTTATGCATAATTATCATAGAGCCACCGTGTATGGAATTTTGACGGCAAAAAGAACTAACAATATTATGATTTTTAAAATTATATATTAATTCATAATCTTTGGCCCAGTGTTCACAAATACAAAATACATTTCTATTATTATTATTTAAAAATAATTCAATTTCCAATTCCTTTCCAGCTATGCTTTGAATGTTCTGATGAACAACACTAAGACACTGTGTGGAGTTAAGCTGTGCACAAGTTTCATTTCCGATGCAAGGGGAATCCTCTTTTGTCAAATAACTTAATTTAAATTAATATTTGCAACCTCTTCCTTTGAAGAGATGCATGAATCAAGCCCAAAAGGGGCAATGTCAGAGGCCAGTGAATTGGCTTGGTCAAAACTAAAAAAAAATTGTAGCATTTCAGCTACTTGTTTTTTACAACTATTGTTGAGATAGTAAGTATCTCCAGTAAAATATATTTTTTTCTTTAAAATACCATTTGTATCTATTAATTTAATATTACTATTATGCACTGAAATAGTGTGCATAGTCTGATTTAATATATACCTAGATTTATTTTCTGCGGGGGTCAATGTCTTAGAATAAGGCAAGGTACATAGGATTATACGTTTAATATGTTTTTGAGTTATTAAATTATCTATATGTTTAATTAATCTATGTTTATTTAGATTCCCCCTGCGACAACACATTAGAAGCAATGTCATATTGCATTCTAACCTAGTTCTCAATATATTGTCAATTAAGTTGTCAAAATCAGCTCCTGGTAGGCAATTGTTGTATATTGCCGTATTTGAAAGTTCACTACTCACCATTACACCGATATTTTTCACCATTTCATCACCATAAATATGAACTAATTTGTGATTTAACTTTTTATTTAAATTAATTTGTTTGGGTGATGAACATTTAGTATTTTTCTTAGAACTAGCTATAGAAACCTGTGACACATCGGCACAAGGACATCCTGCAGCCACAAGCGAATCAAAACGCTCCTGGTTCTCCCTACAAAGTTTTAGGAGCTCATCCATCTCCTCAGTATACCGGGCAATGTCTGCCTGAGAACTCTCATAACTTTGAGTCACAGCGCTCAATTCACCCTCAAGCAGAACTACCTTCCGGTGAAAAGCCTGTATCTCACAGTCATGCCTACTACTAGCTAATTTGTGGTGTATGTAAACTGATTTTAGTTTATTGTTTATATTATTATTTGTAAAAGATTTTTTGTTTCCTACACAAAGATAAGTTTTGTTTATTAATTTATGTAACTTTCTTAACCTTTTCCTACAATTTCTTGACATAGGGGTGGCAGAAGCACTGAAGCCGGTCTTCATGACAAGGCGCTGATACTGCTGGTTAGCTACTGCAGATTGAAGTCTCTTCACCTCCGTGTTCAGGGATCTCACCACCTCTTCGGACTCACGCAAGGCCAACTTCAGTTGTGAGATCTGCAACAGGGCATCTTCATACTCCAAGCCGCACTGATGGAAACCAGCCAGAGCACTGCGCACAAAGTCCCGTTCTGCCACCACCTCTGCTAACTCACGATCTTTCAATACCAATTCGGACTTTAACCTAGTGTTTTTCTCAACTATGAGTAACACTTCCTTCTCGCTATCCTCGTGCTCCGAGATTAGTCCGGAACACTTGTCCTTAGTAGTCTGAAGTTCACTAAGGGTGTTTCTGAGTTTATAACAGTCAGATAGACGCGATATTGAAAAAAGGTGACGTTAGGAGTACCTATAACCGCCGAGAGTGTATGAGAAGATATATGAATGTCAATGAAGCGAAAGTGGTCTGTCAGGATCGGGACAAATGGGGATCCTCACGTCGAACGCTACGTCGAATTGCTACTATTTTAGCGCACTGATATAATAATATAATTACTAAGTGTATATGTGTTGTCATATAGAGAAATATACTATGATCCCTCAAAACCAGTAATCATCTTACCACAACTCAAATGATAGTTCCTAACTGCAGTTGTTGTTCTCATTAGTTTTTCGCCGAGTTCTTTGGCCGTTTTTCGAGGGTCGATGCTAATGATGGTGATTCGCATTTCTTCAGGATCTAATGGGCTGCTTATTCTGTAGAAAAAAATACTAGCCGATACATAATATTCTTTTTACGGATGTGGTTATAATATCCTCAAATGATATGTTTACCAGTGTTTCTTACGAAAATCACACCTACAAACTTGAACATCATAGCAAATAATAAGAAAGACGTCTATTTCTAACTGTTGTATGCTGATCTGGAACGTTAATAGAACACAAACTAGTCGCCTTTCCAGTCGCTACGCCTAGAACTACTAGCAGTAAATAGAATGAAATGGAATTATTTGCGCTTTCTATAAAAGTCATGTCGAGAATGACCCCGGAGAGAATATGTCTCTGAAGTTTTGCATGACCAAAATGGAACTACTTCTAGATTTGTGTCGTTTATTTGAGTACTAAATTAAATGTATATATGTTTAACATTCTACTCAAGCCCTATTCAATAAGGAACTCTTATTACCATGTAAGAACACACTTAATTCCACCCGTGGCGTCCCGTGTAAACAAAGCAACCACTGTTCCCGAGGGATTAATATTCGAATCACAGAATGGATTTAGTAAATGCCACCCAAATTAATATTTACGCTGTCCATACTATTTACTGTGGCAACAATCGCCTCATAATCCAATAGGTGGGTATTGGATTGCTGCTGTGATGGGATTTAGGCTCTTCAATTGATTAATGGGTAGTTGTTAAGTGTAAATATTAATTATGATATAACAGATAAATTATATATAATATAAATTTGTGAAGTGTTTGTAAAATTTTGTCTGGTTTTGTGTCACCTTTTGGCTGCTGTGACCACTATTTCTTATATTACATTGCGTTGTTTTCACACCTTTATGCTCATGTACACGTCACGTCACTTGAAACTAAAAATACTTACATAGACATCACGCCTGATTCCCAGTTAAGGGGTAGGCACCAAAAGTACATACTTACATATCACCCCTGATTTCCTGTTGAGGAGTTGAGAGATAACGAATCCCCATCTGTCCCGATTCTGCTAGACCACTTTCGCTTCATTGACACAAAAACACCTTCTCATTAACACTCATCGGTTATAAGTACATCTAACGTCACACTTTTTCAATACAAAAACTGAATTTAAATCCTCAAAGTTCTGTCCGTTTCTCCGAATATTCAAACATGATAAGTATCCAGTATGTCCCTATATAACTAATTCTTCAAGTAGTAACTGCTTTAATAACATTGGCCTTAGTCACCCTCCGTGACCGTACGTGTGTTAGAAAAATGAAATCAGCTATTAACCTTATCAGGGCAATAAGAGGGTGGATTCCCTACCGTTACGCTTACTTCCATTTAATTAGTATTACTTGTTTAAGGGTATATTTGAAGGTTAGGAATCGTTAAATGTAAGGATTTGTGTCTTTCTCTTGATGGAATGTATGAAATAGGACTATATGGTTAGTTGCCTGCTGTTAAAGATAACCCATAAAATCGTTTACTAATCCTATTTAATCGAAATTAAAAGTCGTTATAGGTGGATTATATCTGTCTATCCCGTTGGGGTATGCATTTAATGTTAATCTTGAGTTTTAAACACGAAAAGGGATACATATACGAAAAATGAGTGCTTGCTACTCAGACAGATACTCGTATATACATACGTATGTATCGAGTAATAGACATACGAGTATATTGAACGAGCTCCTGTTAAACTATGGACACTTTCAGATTTATAATTGCTGAAAGGCTATCAAATAATAACTTATCAACGTCATTACTAAAAGTTTTATTTAGCAAAATAATTAAATGTGCATCTTAGATCCCGAAATGTACTACAAAAATATATACTAAAGCACGACAAAGATTAGGTTATGCGAATGAATTATTTTGGTGCGCAATTCATGTTTTGATGAGTTATTGCGTAGTATTTGATGTTTATTTAAATAATGATCTGTTAAATTTCAATATATACGAGCACATATTTATATAGACACATATACTCGTATCTATGTTATATACCACTGCAACAGCCCACAATTTCCTTAACCTTGGTAATGAACAAGCGGTGAGGCCATCAAACACCGGCTCCCGAGTACCCGCTGAATTTACGAGCAGGGTGGAGCCCACAAATCACGCGAAGGTCCTACTATGGAACACCCTACATGGACCTAATCTAATAAACATATATATTGGCGTGACCTTTTATCTTTTTGGGGTGGATTGAACCACGAGTCTTGATAGTTTTTATTTTTTATTGAGTCTTTTTGGTCATAAAGGTGTTGCTTTCGAAGAGGTGATGGCAATGAAATGGAATGTTGGTTAAAAGCTGCCTGGTTTTGTTGTTACTTGCTACAAAAAGGGGAAACGATTGGCAGCTACTTTTAATTGTATTTACGTCTTATGCTAACATCATAATAATAATATTTTTTTCTAGTTTTAACACCGGTAACCTAACTTTAACTAAAAACCAATCAGTAGAAACCTTCTAAAGCCTAATAGAAAAATAGATCAACTGTACATTCTCCCATCTCAATAGGCATTCATACTCTTCTTAAATTAAATTCCATCTTACCACTAGCGCCCCCTATATTCGCAGGGTTGCACACAAACCGTTCTGCGCAAAGTGCTAGCAATGTCCCATAAAGTGAAGACACTCTATATGAGGTGATGCGCTCGGTGGAACGTGCTTTATTGTTTTAATACAGCCTTAAGCTCACCTTGGGATTAAGAGGTGGCTTCAACGGATTATGTTTAGAATGTTCGAGAAAGGCGTGGGTGTGGATTATGTTGTGGTAAAATGATTTCACTGTAAGGAAATTTTACGTCAAAAGACAAACACGTTCATGACTATTAACCCCTGTGGGGTAGTCAGAGGTTCAGGTGTCCATCTCTGCAATTGCGAAGTTAGTAATTCCATGGCCGCCTCGAACCCACGAGTTGACTAGATAGTCAGTCCTCAATGTGACAGGTGGTAAGCTATGTCGTCATTAACAAGCACTAACTATCACCTGTTCGGGGAACAGGAAGGTTTCCTCACGATATTTTCTCTCCCATAAAGATTAAAGAACGTGATTGATTAATTAATGTTTTCAGCAAACTATGCAACTAAAATCCAACTCATATAATTTAGCTTCGCACCTTTACTAACTATAACAAATAGTTTCTTACAGAAATAGTAAGCGTCCTCTTAAATGCTCTCCTAGATTAAGGTACTAGAATGTAGGTAGGGCGGCTGGAGTGGTTTATTTTGACATAATTATGTTCACTTAGTTACAACATTCTAGGTGCTCTAATAGGACACACTAGTACTTACTATTTATGGTATGTAATGCAAAGAGTTCAATGTAGATGAATAGCTTATAGTTTATTATCTGTCAATATAATCCGTTGATTGTCTGGGACGTGATATATTCCAACTTAATTGCCGTTCTTACTGACATGTCGTAGGCGGTGACTAAGGGACTACAGGTAAATTGAATCTATTAGATGATGGACTAACAACACCTTATTAATTTATATGGCATCAGAACCTCAATATTCATGCTTAAAAATCACCTGGGAGATATTACCGTGTTTCCGAAGTTCTGTCCACCCGGAAAGTGTTTAAATGTGGTGAATATATGAATGTATCTGTCAACATTATCATACGATTATATAGATTTTGTTTAAACATAATGTAGAAGCTGTTGGCTACATACTTCAAACAAGAATTAAAAAAAAGATATTTGGATAACTTCCAAATAAAAACATAACACAATGTAAACCACCAAATTATGAAAATAAATACGGAGATATTATTTAAATAATTCAAACAATCTTTGTAAATAAACTACTGAATTTAAATTAAACATAATCCTCAAATGTTGTCATTAAAATCCACCACAACGTTGGATTAAGTGTAATTTTGTTTTAATCCGAGTGTTGAGTTACAACCACACAATTAATATGAAACCGATAGCTGTAACCGAGTATTTGACTCGTTTTAATCGGGGATATATGCTTCCAAGTATTGAGATTCATACTTTCCCCAATGTTCCATATAACAATAACAATAATATTACAATAGTACATATATAATAGTACATTCATTGAACGTCGAAATATATTGAGTGGCACTGGTTGTCTTACAACTATGACTCTACCGTTATCCTAGGTTCTGTCCATCTCAAAAGGGATTAGGATGTAAATGTTTGTGTACGTATGTAGATTCAATATTTGATTTCTTATTATTCCTCTTCAATGTTTATTTTAGGTCAGTAGGAGAGAGAACTAGCAACCTTTTACCAGTATGCTATATTAATACTATTATAACCCCGATATTAATGCTAAAGGTGACTAAGAGATGTTTTGTGTCCAAAGCCCTGTCCCCCATAAACGGATGATAAGACGTAAATTAAAAAAAAGTATAGGTAATAAATAAGTAATAGGACAACAAGACATCTAGTACTTAAACGAACCTAGTTAGTGCTTAGATCTTTAGCGAAATTTGGTCTGAACCGAATCTCAGTTCTAATTTCCGTCCTGTGTCTACAGGGTGACGCTCAGAGTTGCGAGTTACTTAGTTGCTAAGATGCTGTGTAATATTCTATCAGAAACTCTAGTTCAAACTCGTGTAAGTTTGATATGTTAAGTTTATTATATAGAGTTTATGTTGTGGTTTTAATCGGAAATCGTTGATTTACTTTGGAGTTGTTAGAGGTAGCAAAACTATGTAATAAAGAAGAATCGAGGTACTAAATAGTGATTTTTTTAAGTAGATATCAAAAACGAAACGATACGAAAACGAACAAACGATATAAATGTGGGAAAACTATAAATTATACAACAAAGTATTACACTACTTACCATTTTCTCCTATAATATTTTTGAGAGACTTGCGATTTTTATTCAGTTTACAAGAAAACGGGACTTATCACGTATTGTTATAAACAAAGAATTACCTTTGCTACCCCACGTTTCGGCCATGTAGCAATGACCTTGGTTACGGGTCAACTAGTTGACTTTCTTCTATATTTCATAGTTTTGATACCTTTTTTGCCGTAGGTAACTGAGGTAACCCTAGGTAACCGAGAAACTAGAAGAAAATGTTTATGACACTATAAGGATGGAATATCAATATGAACCCAGCAGGAATATTCCAAATTAAATGCAATCAAACTCAACAGTAATACTAGATCACTGAGCAGATATTACAGCTTTGCTGTTCTTTATGTATTCACAGATACTTTTAAACACGCACTGCACTTTTGTCCTAAGCTTATCTCTGGCACTTCTAATCTCCTTTACACCATCAATAGTTACATAATATCCCTCAAATATAATTGTGTAGTGAACAGTGACTTTGCCAGAAGGTTCCCTCCAGTTTAATCGGATCAGCTTTTTAATTTCCGTTCTGTCTCAACGGAATAGCGGCGCAATCTGGTTTTGAACAGTAGTTTAATGTTCAACGATAGCCGGGCTTTTGACAATGTCCACCTAAACGACCCTTATGTTAACGGAACGTGTGTGTTTTGTCCTTAAAGTATTAATAATATGTTTGTCACGTTCTAATCTAGGACGTAAAGAGAAAACTAGCGACCTGTTGTTCCTCATAGCATGTCTTAGGAGACGATTAAGGAACTAGGGGTAAATGGAATCTATTGGATGATGGATAAGCAACCAGTCAACAATTTTTCAAATTAATAACATTGCCACCCTATCAGATGATTATTCATTCTAAAAAGTATCCTACGAGATTTTATCACGTCTGTTCTATCCATCTCGTAAGCAATTAAGGGACGTGAATCGTGAATGTGCATGTATATGTATGTAGAATGAATGCTTACCAGCTGTTGTTCCTCCCAGCATGTTGTAGGAGGTGACCAAAGGGCCTAACTATTGGCCCATGGAATATATTAGATGGTGGCTAAGCAGCCAGTCTCCAATATTTCATATATATAAATGCCATCACAACCTCAATGAGAATGCTAAAAGTTAGAAACCAGATTTTCTGTCAACTTCGATATAGAGGTCGTGAATGTATATCGTATTTATGGTTTACTTTGGTATTATTTTACAGAGCGATCAATTAACGTTCAGATCAAATTGCTTTTGTGTCTCAATTATTTAGCTTACAAAATATCATATCACAACCCAACTGTTATCATAAATAAGTGTTAGTATTCGTAATGAAAAAAATCTATTTACTTAAAATACCAATAAAACATTGCACTCTAACCAATTAATATAATTAACGCTAATCTATCAATAACAAGCCAACATAAAAAACAGGTAGAGAACGTCCAGATATCACTCATTCTATTGACTCTTTGCATATATAAAATATTTTATACATTTTATTCTGATTCGATATAGGAGATGGAAACCTGAATCTCTGACTACCTCGTAAGGGTTAATGGTCCTGAATGCGTTTGTTTGTTTTGTCTTTGTTTCAATATAGGCTACTGTTAATATGTCAACTGTATTCACAAACATCATACGTCTGTGAATAGTCAGGATTAAATTCATTGTTCAGTAAACTCCGGAGCGAGTTGCAGGTCATACAAGAGTCTAATCTAGGTAAAATGTGGTCACTGCAAAGCAGCTTCAAAGGATTTTCAATGACACTGGTTGACTATGTAAATTTTATGAATGGTAAATAGTTTCGTACTATGTCTATCTTAATGAAATTACGCATTAGTTATTAAATAGGCATAAAAATGTCTCTACATACAGAGTAAAATATAAATAAACAATACAATACTATAATTTCAATTATTACTTATAAGTGTGTAATGCTTCCAATTTATTTCTTTTTTTATAAGCATAGGTACAGTAGCGCATTTTTCTTTAATTTACTACAGTATCTGTAAATGTCAACAGACTTACCACTCTATGGGCTTGAAGGGTCAAAGACTTCCACAGGGTTAACGGTCGTGAATTGTTTGCATGTTATTGTTATTAATACGCCTCGTAGATAACAATGCAAGCAGACAGCGATTAACAATCCATTATTATCCAATAATCTTATCTTCTTAGCTTTCAATAATGCCAATCAAATACATTATCTTCACTTGGTTACAAGACCAAGTCGTGTTCAGACGCATCGTAATTTAAATCTATTACAACTGTTGGAACTAATTCAATATGGTTAAAGTTACTGTAAACGAAGGTATTTTAGAAGGGGCACAGCTCATAAGTGATCTTGGGAAAGACTATTACAGTTTCAAAGGAATACCTTATGCCCAACCACCGATTGGAGATCTACGATTCAAGGTTAGTTATTTGGTTTTTTGTATCTATGTATTTTGTTCTATGATAATATGTGACTACTTGCCTGTCTCTCTCGCATGGTGTTTAGGGCTTAGGGAATAATCTATATCAATATTAGGCTGAACTAATGACAGAATTCAGAAGTAAACAAATCCATCATATTAGATAAATTAAAAATGATATGATAGATAATGATAAATGAAGCATAATAACAAAATTTATATTTATCTCTCTAATTGCTATTGGAATAATTTTGTGCTGTCATTTAAAAGATTTCTATTTAGAAAAAACTAACAGCTGTAAGATTTTCACATCTATACACTGAGTCATCCCCAACATTACACCGGGAAGGAAGGCAGCTACTTAGTTATTAGCTTACGTCTTAGATTATCATTGGGCAGCCATATAGTTATTTTTTAATATAATAACGTTTCAGGCACCACAACCGCCAAAACCTTGGCAAGGAGTAAGAAGTGCCAAGGAACATGGCCCTATTTCTCCTCAGCACGATTTACTATACTTCAACGAAAGAATTACTGGTAGCGAAGATTGCCTCTACCTCAATGTTTACAGCAGCAATCTCAAACCTACTAAGCCTCAGGCAGTGATGGTGTTTATCCATGGCGGAGGCTACTTCTGCGGGTCTGGCAACAGTGATGTCTATGGCCCTGATTTCTTAATAGAACACGACGTAGTCCTTGTCACTATAAACTACAGACTAGAAGTCTTTGGTTTCTTATGTCTTGACTCTGCTGAAGTCCCAGGAAACGCTGGTATGAAGGACCAAGTAGCCGCTTTGAGGTGGGTAAAGAATAATATTAAGAACTTCGGAGGTGATCCTGAAAACGTGACCATATTTGGAGAAAGTGTAGGTGGTGCATCAGTCACTTTCCACTTAGCTTCTCCTATGAGTAAAGGGTTGTTTAAGCGAGCGATCGTTCAGAGTGGCACCCTGTTGAACCAGTGGGCTTCGGCGACGTATCCTAAAGAAAGGGCGATCAAGCTAGCTAAGACTTTGGGTAAAGATACAACAGATAGCAAGGAGCTACTTGAGTTCTTCCAAAGCCAGCCAAGTGACGTGTTAATCCAAGCCCGTACTCCACTAACTCTTCTTGAGGTGGAACAAGAGGCAACTTTCTTCGTTAATGTCTACTTTGGTGTAGTCGACGAAAAAGACTTTGGACAAGAAAGATTCTTTTATGGTAGTGTCTATGATGACATTAGCAATGGAATGCACAAAGACGTTGAAGTGGTTGTAGGGGTCACTTCTGAAGAAGGTCTCATCAGTGTTGGTGATGTGAAGAAATTAACAGAGAGTTTGCAAAAAGCTGCCGAGTTATCTTTGGAAATATACGCTCCCATGTTCTTCGTAAGAAAATGCAAGGCTCAAGACGTTTTTGCTATAGCAAGGAAGATCCAAGAACGTTACTTCAAACATGGTGTTGATGCTCACAATTTGGTACGATACAACACTTTACTTTCTTTTGTGCTTCCACTATGGTTGTGGCTGAAGAAATATTCCAAGCTATGTCCTAAAGTGTACCTGTACAAGTTCAATTGCATGTCTGAAAGAAACACCCTGGGCATCAGGCATATGGAAGCTGATTACATCGAGAAGAACAACGCTGTATGCCACTGTGAAGAACTTTTCTATCTATTTAAAAACACTGTCTTTAACACTCCTGTTAATAAGAACGCGCCCAGCTACAAAATGATCGATAATACTACCAAACTTTGGACTAACTTCGCTAAATATGGGTGAGTTAATTTTTCTAAATAGTAGTAATTACCATGCGTTATGAACCTGCTAATTCAGTTTGACCTTTGAATCAATTACTAGAAATATGGTAAATGGAAACCTACGTAACCTTAAATTTATTAGTGTAGTCCTTTGTAATAGCGGAAGCCAACTAAAAAAATTTACGTAATGAGTAATTTTAGAATCAATGATATGATTTATATTTTTAGAATGTAAATTTATGTACCTACTAGCTCTGAGCGTTAATTTTCTCCCGTAAAAAGCAAAATCCATTTTTTTATAGTATAAATAACTATTGTTTATTTTTTAGTAATCCTACACCAGACGCATCTCTGGGAGGTGTTTGGAAACCCTTCAACCAAAGCCCTGAGCAGTACTTCAACATAGATTCTACTCTGGAAATGAAATCAAGTTTCGAAGATGACCTTAAGTTCTGGGTCGATCTTTACGACGAATATTGCGCGTGAAGCCCTATTGTAGAATTAAAATAAATTGACGTCTTAATTGATATTTTTTATGTGCATATGTATTATACTTATCTGATAATAATTTTTAGCTTTGTCATTGTTATTTATTTAGCATATTAGTTAAGTTAGTTGCCTGCCCTATTGACTAGAAGATTAGATATATAAATAATCCTTTACTCGCCTACGAGTTACATGTGTGTAAGAAAGTAAGGTAATCAGCAGTTTTTGAAGCCCCAACCAGCATGAATCCTTACACTTTAATTCCGATTTGGATTATTAATTTTCTAAATTCATTATCTCACAAATCTTATTGAAACTGACCCTATAACATACACACATACGCATGATGCCTGTTTCCCTACAGAGGTATAGGCAAACTATATCAAATAATACTCTGTACATTCTATACATATAACTGTGAATACACTAGCATTGTCATCCCATCGTGCTACGTGTCCAGGCTCGTGTGGCAGGTCGGCTCTGGATTTTTCATTAATTCCCTGCATTACGCAAATAGCTTGTTAATCCACTCGTGAATATTGCACGCCGTGCCACTTGTCCACTCTTGATCCGAGTTGATAATTGTACAGATACTGTTACGGGGATTTTGTAAAAAGACTGGTGTTCTTTTTTGATTTTATAAATGTATGTATTGTTTAGTGTTGTACGTAAAAAGGATGGATTTAGATACCTTTGTTAACGGCATATACAGAGAGGAATTTGTGAGGAAATGGAAATAGTTACATTTATGCTTTGTGATATATTCAAAACATTACTTTGTTACTTACATGTTCAAGTGTTGAATAACTAAAAAATTTAGTCACACACTACACAAAAAACACAACACTAACGCATTCACGACCATCAACCCTTGCGGGGTAGTTAGAGGTTCAGGTGTCTATTTCCACAATCGCGGAGGTAGCAATTTTATGGCCACCCCCACGTGTTGAACAAACATCACATTGCGAAATTACACTTTTTGACTGAATATAAATAGATACAAATTGTACCTTAGGTAGGGTATATATTTTCTAAAACGAAGGATTGGGGTTGAATCCCCATTAATTCCCTCAATTCTCCATAGTTACATTTCTTATGAGACATCACTGTACGCTCAAGAAGAATAGTAAATAGAATAAGAAAACCGACCTATATCGCAATAGTCATAGTCAGTCCCGCGTGGGTGTAGATTAGGTGTCGTATTAAACCTGTGGGTATTAAACATTATGGACGTATGTGTTTGAAATGAGAAGGGCGTAACATCCCGGCACGTCGCACTTAATGACTGCGTTTTATTAAAATGTTTCTCGGAGTTAATTAAGTCGGGAAGCTCACGTAGATAATGTCTTTTGCTGATATGGGACGTTTGTGACATGTAATTATAGATCACACTTGTATTAAGTCAATGTGTATTTTGTTTCATGGTGTGTAAAATTTAGATATACTGAAACCTAAGCTTTCAAATCATTTAGAGCAGCTGCTTTCCAATCATTTAAATGTTTTTTAAGTACTTTAGATGTTAAAAAGTAGTACTTGTAGTAATAGTGGCCATGTTAATTTCGGTCGTGAAAAGAATATTTGTTACCTGCTGATCTTCCCGGCATGTCGTAGGAGATGACGAAGGGACTAGGAGTTAATAGGTTCTATTAAGCAATAAGCTATCAACATGCCACCAATGTTAAGATATCACAACCTCAATATTCATGCAAAAATTAGAAGCTTCATCATAATTGTGTCTTCAAAGTTATGTCCATTCGAAAGGGGTCTCATTCATTCAAATCCTTTTTTATATAAACATCAAAATTAACTCCAAAGAACAAGTTAATCCGCTATTACATACACAGGACTTAGCCACTTAGTGAACTTAATCCCAGGACCTTTCCAGCAGCACTAATTAGGAAGTTGCCAAGAGCTGCATCCAGCTGAAATGGGTATCAGCTATGTCAAGGACCTGTTTCGCCATATTAATATTATGCCTGATTCTGGAAACTTAATTGTTCGTTATTCAGTTTTAGTTGAGTACTCATACATTTAATTCTAATATTAAGATAACCACAGTTAGTGTATTATAAGTGTTAAGCAGGGTTGTGTAGGTATGTGTATATATATTTTATATAGGTATGTATATTTTATATTTATTTTTCGAATTTGTAAGGGCTATGAAATAATATTTCCCTGGCTTTCTATAGTAAACCTTACAAAATATGATAGTGTATTTATTTGTGATAAATAACAAGCCCATCATGAAGTTTTTTACCCATTTGCCGTTAGTAGCTTTGGTGTATCGGAAAGGAGGGAGCTTTGTTAGAATATTTTTATTTATCGTTCTGATCAAAACTTTTATTTATGTTTGTCCCACACTAGACAAACAATAAAAAACCAGATACCTGAAAAATATAAACATACGCTTCACGAGTTGTATATAAACACTCCCTTTTTTATTATGGCGGGTTAGTCAGAGGCTTGAATGCCCATCTCCGAAATTTCGAAGGCATGGTAGGTATGGGTCATTCGAAGCCCGCGTATCACTAGATAGACAGCACCCAACGTGATAGGTAGTGAACCGTATCGCCGTATATAGGCACTGACTATTACCTATCTGATCTGTATGTATTTTATCCGTCTAGATTTGTAGCAATAAGTGCCCTGTCTATTAGGTGTTAGTCAGTTTCAAATAACTATTAGCGGAGCTCCGTTCCGAATGCTAATACGACGCTAAGCTCCTTGGGGGTGGCTTGAGCACCTATGAATGCTTAATTTCTATTCCAGGTGTACTGAGCTCGTGTATTGCTGTTTGATTTGAGTTGTAATGTTAATACTGCTAGTATGACACGTAAACAGAATACTATTAGTCTCTTAGAAAACGAGTAACGGGTTATGATTCAATTGAATTTATTGAGCGATGAACTGGGAATTTGACACTGATATTCAATATTTTATGACATCACGACCACGATGATTATCATGAAAGAAATCGGGAATATTTTATAAATATAAGTTTTTATGAACACCTAAAGAGATTGACTGAGTGTGTATGTTAGTATATTAGGTCATATTATGTTAATATATGTGACATAAGCACCAAAGCCGTAAATCCTTTGACTAAGTCAGAATACATACATACATACACATCACGCCAGTTTTCCTGTAACGGGGTACGCAGAGATCACGGATCCCCATTTGTCCCGATCCTGACAGACCACATTCGCTTCATTGACACTCATACATCTTCTCATACACACTCGGTGGTTATAGGTACTCTTAACGTCACCCTTTTCAATATAGCGTCTATCTGACTGTTATATTAGGTCTTATTGAGCCGGTCCCTATGTAACTGCCCTTCCACTTCACTTATGTACATATCCGTTTGTCAATCTGCTATCATTCATCCGCATAACATGTCCAAACCATCGAAGCATGCCCTTTTCAATCTTATTTACTACATCTTCTTTCAAACCGCAACCTTCAGTCAGAAGTAAAAAAAAAGTAAGTATTAAGTCAGGAGTAGGTATATAAAAAAAAGTTTAAGGGATCAATGTATGTACGTCTAAAAAGAACAACTCCTACGTAACCGTCCTTCCACCTCACTCTTTATGAACTATAGCCGTAGTTATTTTTGTGCCACACTAAACCTAGTTGTTGTTAATTGGTAAACTTTATGAGTAAGTCCACCGTAAGCGTATTATGTCGTGTGTGCCGCTCTAAGGGGCTTAATACCCCCCACTACAAGAGGTGGGGTTAATATAAAACCTTTATTACGGACATTTTGTAGGAAGCTATAAAATTTTATAATAAATTAATAATTACTTGTATGTTATTTCCGTAATATTTTCTACGTCTCGAATAGAATTGACCTCTTTCCTTGTGAAAAGTTATAAGAAGTGATTTAGGGACTAGGGATTTTCTTTGATATTTTAGGATGATACAAATGCCTCTATTAACAGTAATCTTTACTCATCACTTTATCATATCGTTGTATACGAATATATAAATATGAGTTAAAGATGGTATTTTCCTAAGTCTATGGTGAGCCAGCATATAGTGTATAACATTACACATGCTTAACAACTTGTGTACACAGACTCCTTTTTACATTGTAGCGAAGTGGGCTGAGGTTTGAATGCTCTCTCTAAAACTTCAGAGGCATGGTAGGTAGCCCGCTTTTTACTAGATAGACAACACTCAATGTGATAGATAGTGAACTGTATTAACGTATACATAGTGACTATTTCCTACCCTGAAGGATAGTCAGGTTTCCTTACGATGTTTTCCCTTACCCTTAGCGACTGTAAATTATGTACATATGTCTCTTAGGAAACCAGCCAATTGCATATGAATGTGGATGTATCTGGCTCATGATCAACCCCTTCCACAAATTATGCACGTGATTTACACGAGTATTAGTGATAGTTTTAATTACACTGGAGCTTCGGATACGGCAACTCGTAGTCATGAAGTGTTTATAACGAGAACGTTAGTGCTTATGAAATTCCTGTACTACGGAAAGGATTTTCAATTTGTTCCATAAAACGGTTTATGCTACGAAGAGCTTTATTAGAGCGGGTTGGAATAAAGCTTATTAGTTTTATTAAATTTTATTATTTTTATTATTCTACAGTCACTATTCATATAATTATATACGTCCTGTTAGTTTGGACGAAGTTATAATTTCTATCTTAACTGCTTTTTCCCTGACATGTTACACAAAAGACATACGCGTTCTCGACCATTAACCCTCGCGGGGTAGTCAGAGGTTCAGGTTTCCATCTCTGCTATTGCGAAGGTAGTAATTCTATGGCCACCTCGAACCCACGTGTTGACCAGATAGTCCAGATAGTAGTAGACCATATTTTGTTACAGAGACGACTGATATCTGCTCAAGTTAAGTTACATTTTTCTTCTACTCTTATTACAGCTCCACCTTTACAAAGGCAAAGACGAGAATATAACGTGGCATTGTCTGTAATAATTGATTTATATAAACTATAACTATCATCTAACCTACTTATTACCGAGAGCTTTTTCTATATAGAGTTACTTTTTATTCAGCTCTCAACTTGCCATGCGGTAATCCACAGATTATCGTTAAAGAATATGCTAATTATTGCCTTTTCTATAGAATAAGCAATGTCCTTCACAAGTGGCAATAAAAGTCATAATATGTTTATGCGATTGGCTTACGCATTCGCTAAGTCACTTTTTCTTAAACGAATCCCATAGAAATTAATCCGTATTCTCTTTACGTTTTCCCCTTGTCTAAGAGTACAGGTGTCCTTACAATGTCAACCATAGTTAAAGAAGTTAAATTTGCCTACACAATTAATACTGGTTCCTTGTACCCGGTTACTTAAGATGCTTAAGTGGGACAACTGCGTCCGACGCGGCCAAAGAAATACAAGGAGTAATTAAAAAGTTAAAATTACTTTTATCCGCCTAACGAGGGTGTAGGGAATTTTACGCCGAATTTACTCCGAGATGAACTTGGCCTAACTGAAAAAGAGTTTCTTCAACATCCAGCGATAACGGGGTGACTTTTTCACTGGCTGCTAAGTTATGGCTACTTCGGAGCGAGTTGGAAAGTTATTTATTAAAAGAAACCTTAAATTGTTTTAGATATTTTTAAAGAAGTGAATAGAATAGAAAGTGTACATACTTTTTTTGCTCTGATATTATGTAAACACTTAAACGTAAACGGAAAATTATTATTGTTCGAAGATATAGCGTATAAATGATATCACACGAATTAGAAGTGACCGGGCGATTTGATATAATGTCTCCAAGTTTTTAAACGGACAGATTAGCATGTATGTAGCACAACACATATTTATATGTGTGTAAATATTGAATAGCATGGATGTATGTCCGATAAATATTAGTCCACCAAAAGGTAAAAAGTCAATATTCAATCAAAGAACATAGTGTTTATCTTTCCCTATTGAAAGAAGTGACTCGTCAGCCAGTATTGAAATGAAGAGTGCCGCTTTACTATGCTGGTCACGTGGACGCGCGTGACGACATTGTGGTGAGTGTCAAGTCGAGAATACTATTCCAATTATGAATTTTTATTGTTTTACGAGACTCAAATTGTAAGTGGATTGGTGGCGGGGGAATCCGTGATTTATGATGCTGTGGGTGCTTGGTTGTTTGATACTACATTTATTAAGATAGTTTACTTACTAACGTAAATCCTTGAATCGCTTATCAGGGTCATAGGGCCTTCAACAAAGCTCGCCACCTGAGCCTATCTTGCGCGATGACTCCAATCTCAGATGAGTCTTTAAACTGATGAAAGGTATATTAATATTAGTTTTTATATTTAGAAAGGTAATGTTGCCAGTTTGTTGGGGACCGTGCCTTTCTCTGACAACGATGAGCTAAAGGAGATATTTTTCCTTTAAAGTTTTATTTTATTTGTAAAACAATTACACAAAATACATTTTTATAATTTGTTAGTTCATACATAGAATGTAGTTTTTTTATGATAAGTTCTTCGTGACATGAACAAAATAGTGCCTAATTACAGTACTTAAAAAAACTAAATCTAATTAAACGTACAAACTGTATAGTGCTCACATAACATTAAAATACGGAAGTGTTCCGGCCCAATATCCTGCCGAAATACCCTGACCAAGTGCCATTAGCCATCAGCGCACGTCATTAAGAGGTCAATGTCGACGCGGCTGCGTGACCAGAACACTAATCCAGATCTTCCATCCATCCTTTACTAGCACCATAAACCACCGGCCTTCTAACTTCCCTTTTAAGACAATACAATGACTCGTTAATTGCTGGACCACTATAAAAATCACACCCAAATCTGTTTAACCATCATTCGTTTGACAGCCATCATGAAAGTGTTCATCGCATTGTGTCTTGTAGCTGCAGTTACAGCTGAGTTGCCTCGCTTGAGAAGCGCGAGGTTCAGACTCCAAAGACAAGAGTTGGCACCTACAACCACGGATTCACCAACCGAACCTACTACTGAGGAAACCGGACCTTACCCTCCATCAGGATGGAAACCTTCTGGAGCACCCTTCACCCTTCCAGACCCTCCTAAGGACGCTTATGGAGCTCCGGATGCTCCTTATCCACCTTCAGGCTGGAAACCAGCTCAGCCCTTTACCCTACCCAAGAAGGAACCAGCCACAGATTACGATACTCCAGAAAACAGCTACGGTCCACCAGAAAATCAATATGGTGCTCCAGTAACAGATAATCCTGACGCAGAGACCACTACTGATAGTGCTCAGGCAGAGAAAGTGGTGGGCCCAGTCGAGGTGCAACGGAGTATTGGATCTTACTACCTGTTGTTGCCAAATGGAGAGTTGCAGAAGGTTGATTTTGCGGCTGAAAGTGATCCTCAAAAGATGGCATATGTGGCCAGATTGCAGCTCAGAGAAAGAGGACCTGTGTACATTCTTGGACCCTGAACAATAGGTAATTGATTTGGTTTGGTGACGAATAAACGTTTATTTAACTTAATTACCCACTCGATTTTATTGAACCTTAGTTTCTATTTTATATGAAAATCACAATTCGGTGATTACATGGTAAATATTTGTATCGATTTATGTAATGAGGAAAGGAAATTATAAGAAAGCGTACTTATGGTTCGGGATTAGTACTAGTCAGTCTCTGTAAAGAAAAAATCCTAAAAGGAGTAAAAGTACCTAATTAACTAGGCTTCTTTAATTTAAAAGTTCTTATCATTTTCGCTAGAACATTCCTTTCGTAAGATTTTAACTATCTTCATAATTTTAAACGTTCTTGTCAATTAGTCGAACACGTGTAGTTCACATTCCCTTCATCTTTCGACACACCTTTCCAACATAACAAAATCATTTCACGGTAACTTTACACAACTAGAAATGCTCAAATTATATTCAATTAAACGATGGCAAATGTGGTGTTAGCACAGATCTCTGGATGCTTGAAACAGACTAATTGCTTTCACCCAGATCTCGACCTCGCCTAGAATGTTTGTTTTGTGAATAATCTGGCGAATTACCAGCGTTGCGTATGAAGTGGCGTGTGCTCAAGTGGTTATTACGTTAGTACTCACGGGTATTAGTTGATGCTGTGTGTAATTTACACTATAACATATGCTATATGATTAAATGTTTATCCGTTTGGAGCATGGAGTTTGAGTAACAACCACAGACGTCATGTTGTTGGACTTCCAAAGAAAACAATTTACTACTCATAAAATACACACGACTACAATCTCACTTAGATTACGAGTTGAAAGCATAATATCTGAGAATAGGATTGCTTTATATTATACAAATATTTATAACAAGTCAGAAGTATATTGACTATTCCTTGGACTATATCTACTTATCAATGCTGCAAGTTTTCTCCAGGTACAAGTATCATAGAAACGCAGTGCCTTGTATTATTTTCACTCCCAAGGTCCATTATGGTGACGACCTCTGTGGCGCGATCGGTTAGCCGCCGGAACGCTAATCGTGAGGTCCCGGGTTCGATTCCCGGTGGAGGCAGAGTTAAGAACTACGCTTTTCTACTGCTTTCCAGTCTGGTCGTTGATTATATATGCTATATATGTATTTATCTATGTATAATATGTATATATTTCTTAAATTTACGTTGACTAGTACCCTTAACACAAGTCTTAAATGAACTTACCAAGGGGCTAGTTCAATTGGTGTAATAATGTCCAAATATTATTATTATTATGATTAAGTATTCACAAACGGCCAGTAAACCTGGCTGGAAGCGGGTTTTATCTTTTTAATTTCATGAGCAGGTATCAGCCATCCTCGGGGCGTAATGAAACGGACTATTGTGTGGGAAAGGGCGCACAATAGATGCCATTATGGCCTCTCTTTCACTCGGTTTAAATTAAATTTCCTGAAGGACCACATTAATATTTGATTCCGCTTCGAGTTAAGGCTGGGCGTACACTGGCGTGTGATATTGTGAGAAGTGACATTTTACACTGATTGAACTAACCGTATATCTCTTTGTGCTGTATTTATGTTGTAGAGTAGGTTTAATATCGTAAAACAATATCAAAGCAATCTTTGATGTCTCTATCGACGTCGACCTTCGAATACTTTGCACCTAAGTTTTTTATGTAGACCAGTTAATACACTTTAGTTAATACAGTTTTTAGCTTCTCAAAGACTTTATCAGATAACTAGTTACTACTTTTTAGTCAAATAATTATGAGGAAGAGAGCAGAGGTAGGCGGTATAAAACAAAGTAACTAACTCTTATTTATTTACGGGCATAAAAGTCATTCCTTTCTATATTCTCCCACGCCAAAACCATACCACATAATTACAGTTATCATGTCTAATAAATACTTTAGGTACTCAAAACTAATATTCCTGCCTCTAGCCGAAGTGCAGCCCACCCTTATCATAAGCTGAGCGAGTGGTTATCTCGGATCTTTCCATGTCGTGAATTGCTCCTTTTTCAATTTTCATTTTTCAGGCTCAACAAAGATGCGCTGCTTTCGATTAAAACTTGATATGAGCTCAGGGTCGAGACACGACCGTAATTGGAAGGGACATGTTTACGATGCTATAAAGCAAATGTCAAATATCTAATCTCATTGGACTCTCTTTTGTATTAATTAATTAGATATAAACAGAGCATTTCAATGGATTGATCAAAATATATTTTGTATCAGATATTAACTACTTGTAATAAAATGGCCATTTACCTCGTGGTGACTATGATATTGTCCAGAAATAGATGAATTACCTAAGGATGTTATTCACCGCATTTTTTTGCGTATCTTATTATAGTCTAAGGAACTGGGACGAATGGATTATACTAATAATACTACGGTGAGGGAAAACATCGTGAGGAAGGTTCGCCGAACAGGTAATAGATAGTGCTTGTAAATGGCGACAGGGCTTACCACCTGTCGCATTGAGTAGTAACTATCTGGTCAACATCTGGGTTTGAGGTGGCCATAGAATTACTACCTTCACAATTGCGGCGATGGACACCTGAACCTGTGACTACCTCGCAAGGGTTAATGGTCGGGAATGCGGTTGTCTTTTTGGATTATGCTACGCGATGGGCAGGTTAGTAATAATCATGTATCAAAATTCCAAATGACTGTAATATTATTTTTTCCAAGAACGTGCTGTCATTATTTTATATGTATCGGAGGTTTTTGCATATAACTTTCTATATAAAAAGACATTTCCATGGAAGTAAATTTCATGATGCACAGTTTATTGAAATCCTCGGAGTGCTGTGGCGTTATTCTTTTGAAGTCCCCTCTTTTTTGTGGAACATTTTAATGAGGGCCATCGCATGCAGCCCCGCTGTACTTTCAACTGAGAGCATGTTTAAATCATGTGCATTACATACATATTTATATACCGTGTACACGTACATACATAAATAAACATCTAGGGTAACAGTAAAAGTTCCAAAGATATATTGTTTCATTTTGTTAAAGAAAAAAGTTAAAGAAATATCTAAAGAAACTAATATTAATAATATAATAATATTGAACAACATTACACCAATTGCTTATTAAGTACAATTAAAACTAGGTTTAACGGTACTAATTAGCGTATATTTAAGTAATATATACTTATTATAATCGGATGGATACTATATAAATCAACAACCATAGTGGAAAGCAAAAGAGCCTAGTTATTAACTCGGTGTCCATCGTGAATCGAACGTAAGACCTCACGATTAGCACGTGGTTAACCGTATGTGCTATGATTACTAGCTTGTAAAGTATTACACGCCTTTCTAAAGAGTTTATCTATCCTATGGTTAGTAGCCCTAAACTCATGTTTGTCATATATTTGAATATAATGTAACCATCCGCTTTCTTCCCGGAATTTGTAAAATAAACTGACCGGCAATAGGCTTCTTCTCAATCGTTACGCTCTTATCAGAGCGGTCGTGGTCTTCATGACTACCCTATACCATGACACCTGTAGGCTACCCTCACCAATATTTATACATTATTGCACCGTTCTCTGCAATACTAGCCTTAAAGCAACGAAACCTTTGTTCAGTCCACTTCAAATAATAGTATGCATTGGCTTACATACGTAGTTGCAGCTTGGCTATAGACGCATGCATTTCCGACGTAAGGAACAGGGAAGCGATCAGAACAGGTTATTGATCCGTGCAGCCAACTCACTTGCCACCGTATACTGTACAGTACTGGTGGAGGCTAAAGTGTGTACTGGTAATATTCAGATATAGTTTCATAGAACTTGGGATACGGAGTGTGAGTAATGTATGTTATCAAAGAGAAATGGCGAAAATGTTTGGAAACAGCAACTCTTTGCGTTATATATAAGCGTACATACTCTAACAGATACAGGGTATCTAGCGTGATGTGTATGTACATACTCTAACGCCCACCAACTCTTGAACCGGTAAGAATTTTTAAGATTTGTACCAATTCATTCTCGGCTTGAGCAATTAGTGAGGCATTAAGATGAATTTTGCTAATAGCATACAAACATATGAGTTAATTATGCGTTAAGATGGGTTTTGCTAATAGGTGATGGAAAATCGCGGAAAAATCTTGTTACGCTATGGCATCTCTATGTCAGAGGAAAGATTTTTACATCCCAGCTAGCACGTTCATTTTTATGATCCAATCTTCATAATAAACACTTTTGCCACCCACTGTACCTTATGTAGTTGGTAGGTAAACTGTAGCAGGTCCTAGCACAGAGTGGCAGCTACATAATTCGCCGGCCGACTGAGCCACGTTGATTTTCGCCCTCGCTCCGCCAACCTGTTGGCTTGTGACACTGCTCTGGCTATAATTTTCAGAGCTTAGGCTTTTAGGTGAACCTAGTGCATTGAACAACTTTGTGATATAGATATAAATACGTATATACATACATATAAGGTTGGTTTACGTACCTTTGATTGATCGCTATATTATGTATTCGGTAATCTTTAGCATGCGTATGGGATATGGTATGTGATAGCATTGATATGATATATTGGAGATTTTATCAGCTTATTGTCCAAACATTCCATGGACACGTAGTCCTTAAGTCACATCTTATGATAAAAATAAACAAAACAAACGTGTTCACGATTATTAACCCTTGCGAGGTAGTCAGGAGTTCAGATGTCCATCTCCGCAACATTGTTTTGCAAAATTGTGAAGGTATTCTATGGTCACCTTGAATATAATCTTATGACATGTTGGAAATAACAAGAATATGTTAGATTTATTTATTTTCTAGACCATTATAGAACCACGATCTAGACGAAATTGTTGTATATAGTTACTGTAGATTATAAACGAGCACCAGTCCACTAACTTAGCATTCGTCCAAAAAGCGAAGTAAACTATAAACAAAAGGTAGCAATTAATTAACATAACTTGCCAAGTCGGTGGACTCAGGCTGCTATAAAATTAATTGCATTAATAGTTTGAAAGGAAAGTTCTGAAATCAAAGTCTGTTTCAAGAGACAGTTTTCAGTAGTAGAATGCGCTGTGACGGCTTTCACGGGCTTTTCAGGACTCTTTCCTACCTGGGCGTTAGTAAAATAATTAATTTCATGTCTTAGACGTGGCAAGACTTGTATCAAGTATGACGCACTGATTTTATAACGAATATGGTAAATACTGGAATTAAATAGAAGATTGTATTGCCAATGTGTCTTAAGAGGTGAGTTAATGTTGATTTCTTGGGTGATTGACTAGCAACCTGTCACCAATATTACTTATTTATACCATCAATAACCTTTAACTTATGCAAAAGTTAAAGCTCGGTAATCTGAACAGTTATAAATATCATGAATTTAGGCGCGTAAGTAAGTATTGTTAGTGTCCATATTTCATTTCAACTAATTGGAAAAATGGAAACTCAGAAAACGTTAGGAATAATCTTGACTACTAAGTAATTACTAAACCAAACATGTATACATATTATTAACTACCTCAATCTCTTGCGGAAATGAATAATATGTACATCGTTTTCTCCAATTTTAGCACGAATATCGGAGCTAGAGAAGTGTTTGACGTAAACGTTAATCGTGAGGTTCCGGGTTCGAATCCCGGTGGAGGCAGAGTTAGGAACTACGCTTTTCTTCTGCTTTCCAGTATGGTTGTTGATATATCTATATATGTATTTATCTATATGTAATATGTATTTATTACTTAAATATTCGTTACTAGTACCCTTAACACAAGTCTTAAATGAACATACCAAGGGGCTAGTTCAATTGTTGTAATAGTGTCCTAAATAAAATTGTAAACTGGTCACTCAATAGATTTCATTAACACCAGGACTTTCAGCTACTTACGTACCTGAAAGAAAGGCATCTAGTTCATTCTATTCACTAGCGAAGGCAAACAGTAAATTTCTTCTCCCGTGGCAAAACAATTTGCATTCAATAGCGCCACCGCAGTAACTACTCGATGCAATCTCCGTGGCTACTAAATGCTGATTGAAGATTGCTTCGCCTGCATTGCCTGGACGTGCATGGAACAACAAGTTCTTTGTTGGTTTGGGACTAGGATAGGGTGTGACTAGCTGTCTTATAGCGCACATTACGTACTCCATATTAAGGGTACTGTTATACCAAACGTGATTATGAGTTCTTTGTTGCTGTTATATGGTTTGTTTGATTATAAAGGCACAAATACGTTTGTGTCTATTATAAATATTAAATAAATCCCTTGTTAACTAAATCGCTACCTTTTATTAAAAAATGTTCATTAACGCATGATTAATAACTAACGGGACTTATCGCGTAAGTTTGTATATAAAAAAGTTACCTTTATTATTTACCCGACGTTTCTTTATTATTATATAAAAACTTACGCGGTAAGTCCCGTCAGTTATTAATCATGAGTATAAATCTCTGAAAACTATTTACGGTTCGTTTTGATCAGGCTGGCCGAGAGAGATCAGGTATTATAAGTCAAGATAGAAGTCCAGTCTTAAGATGTAAGCACGCAACATCTATGCAATCTACTGAAGTAAACTAGTACAGTTACAAGCTTTTCTCAGTGCTTTTAGAAGGAATAACGAGAGCCGAAGCCAATGGGGCGTGCACTAGACAGATCCATTGAAGGCGTACTATTAATTGATTTGCACTATTCCAAGTAGTCTTTGCAATGGACGAGTAAGACCTTTTAAATACATACATTTTCTCGTATCTCTATTGCTTATTGTACAAACTATGTGATCAAAAGTTGGTTCAAAAAAGCAGGAGGAAATTGACTATTTCGTAATCACCATAGGGAACCACTGACTACAGCGCAAGGGATTTTGGTTTTAAAGAGTATGTTTAAGAAAAGGGTGTAAGTGTCTTGAAAAACTGAAGAGCATGATGTTATGTTATGTGAGGTAAGAGATTTGTCAGAGTCTTTCAAGTAATAATTCTAAATCCTTACCCTTCCATTTAAATGTAGTACGTAATTATGTAAATAGTAGTCTCCTAGACCCTATTCATCCTTATAAGCACTAAAAACGGGATGTTAATGTGCCGGTCAGTCCATTTGAGACAAAGATTCGTCCCTAATCTGTTTAAATGAGCGACATTAGCAAGATCCACTCGAGGGTTTTGTTAAGTAAGAGCCTATTGTTTGCAGGACAAATGGCCCGTTATTAAGTTACTGGACGAGATTATTTAGACCGGGATTAGTCTTGGCAAGGATAGTGTTTATGCGTTTAACCTAGAGTTAATCTAGGTTTTGAATTAAAGATATTCTGTCATCTTTGTGGTTGGTGTGGTAACTTAAGGATAATTGATTTGAGTAATGAATCTTCACGTATATTATTATGTATTTGAAATGTTTACACATTTTTAACGTTCTAGTATTAACATTTGTAGCATTTAAATCAGGATTATGTGTATGATTATTATAATCAGAGGTTTAATATTTAAATAATGCTATTGATTTAAGATATAAAAAACTTATAATTTCACACTCTCGTCTATAAATCCCAAATTTGTAGACAAAAAAAAGGGTGCCACAAAACCTGATATGACAATTTGAAGTTTATATTGTTGTGCACAAAATTATCGCCATTGTCCAAGATAAAAGTTAAGAGATAAGGAAATGAAGGGCCGAAAGGGGATGATAAATCATTGAAACTTTTCACGGAATATAATGGCAAAGAATATTTTTTGTATTCCTTAGGGAGGAGTGAAGAGTTTTTCTCATTATCGCTGCGGCTGTATTTATCATTGCTTTACATTGTTTTTATAGACTAGAAAAAGTTTTGATGTTTTAACAAGCAATGTAATAAAAAAAAATACTACTATCCTATGCCAGGTCTCATACTTTGCTATAAGTATATAAATATGTACATCAATGTTACAAAAATTTTAAGTTTTCCTGCTCGGGAAACTATTTCTACACATATACTCACATCTCTAAACATATATCTATATTCTAGGGATAAAAATATGTCCGAGACACTATATGTCCTATAACGCATTTATGAATCAAAATTAGTGGTTTCTTACCAGTAACCAATTTAGTTGTTTATTACATAGCCAATCGTCCAATGAATCCCATTTAGTTTCAGTTTCTTGGTCAGGATAATTGCCTTTGTTAAAGATTGCTATTTACGCTAGCACAGGATAAATCTGAAACAAAATCCCGTTAAGTACATACAACTAATGCCAACCAGTTAAGCAGATTAAGTGCAAATCTTGTCCGACATGTAGGCCTATTGTACGAATGGTCTTTTGAGAAGGTTGGCCTAATTGAGGCGATTAATGGGATCAGGTAAACCTTGGTAGGATTTAATTTGTAAATACTGTATGTAGTAGAGTATGGTGTATGCTGAGTAAATTATTATAGTCGTAGAAAGTGACTATTTAACAAGGGGTGAATTATATTAAATAGACGATATGGTAATAACAAATATAATACATACATATAGCGCCTGTCTTCCATTGGACGGATACTTAAATATAACGGATGCTCATTTTACCTAAAACTATCAGTTTGTCAATTACATTCAATATAAACATAATTACTCTATTTTTGTGCTAAAGTTGACCGTTAAACTAATGTTATAAGTTAAATGTAACAAAATGTTCTTCGGAACTCTAGTTCAGTCCACCCCATTGGATATATTTATAGCACATTTACATGAATGTATTTAAATATGTGAACAATTGTTCTTCCACATTTATTGTTATAAGCTTTTATACGTAGTTCTTTTCAATCGGTGGTGGCGCTCCAGATAGAGTCCGGAATGAAAACCCTAGAAGAATTGTGTACAAGACCTAGATTTTTATTGAAAAGGACAGAACGGTATAAACGTAGCGACTGTTTCGCTGTTCGAGGTACTTAGAGGTTAGCGTCATCCATGTTAGCTGGGACGTAAATATAGGTATGCTAACTAACTGCTTTTGTCCCTACATGTTGTAAGTGTTGACGCCATAAAAAGTGACGTTAGAAGTACCTATAACCGTCCAGAGTGTATGAGTATTAATGAAGCGAAAGTGATTTGTCAGGATCGGAACGATGGGATGGGGATTCATAATCTCTGCCTACCCCTCTACAGGGAATTTAATCTGTTGGGCGACAGGCTAGCAAGGTCCAACCTCAATACCACGATCTCGATACGCTATGCTAAAAGTGGGTAATCTAAACGAAAGATATGGGTCGTTCTCCAATACTATAGGATACTATAGAGAGGTTTCCTTAGGATATTCCTGGTCGTGATTGTATATTCGCATGTACTTGTATAAAAATACATTATACCTTCTTTCAAACAAGTAAACCCTCAATAACACGTCAACCCCTCGAGGCAAGCAAACACTAGCGAGCTCACGGCTAGATCTAGCACAAGGCCCGTGCAAACACTGCACCCAATACATTCTGTTTACAGCGGCTCTATCGCTGAATGGGACGGGAGCTTTGAAAGATGTTTGCCAGAAACCTACTTTCTGACTTTGCTTGAATGGATCTTACAGCTGTTTTCACATGCATAATATACTCGTGTTACAATGCCTTGGAGGGTGAACAGAAGCTTGGAGATATATCGTTGAGCATATTGTTTAATATTGCTGTTAATAATAAGGATTGGTAGTATTATCTATCAGATTTTACTGGTAGGTTATCCTCTTAAAATATGACTGGAAGAATATTAACAGAATTTAAATTGCCAACTGCTTTATTTCTTCCCAATATTCGATAGGATGCTACTAAGAGGCTTAATATTAATTTAATTGTCATTACAACCAATTTTTATTAGGTCACTCTAAAAAGGATGAAAGGAGGTAACTGTATGTTATATTTACGTCAGCTGAAGATTAAATATCATTGAGAAGGTCCACTACAAAGAGTCTTTAAAGAAACGTTTGTTCCATTCCCTATTATTGGACGTCTGGTGGTTTCCCTTTGTTCCAACGGGGCTTTTTCAAAAACACTGGACCCGTCTCCGTGAACAAAAGATGTAATTTTCATCACTCAAACCTGACAAAGGGGTATGGAATGGAAATTTTGATAGTCCATTAATAGGGAGATTTGGAAAGATTATTTTAACAATTATATAGAGTGCTTTTGTCAAAAACTCTTTTCGCATATAATTGAGATAGTTGTCATCGCTAAAATAGTGCCTTTTATTATGGTATTTTTAACAACTATTTTGTTAACGAGAAGTAGATAAGCAGGTCGTTAAGTTGTTTACCAAGCTGAAACTTTACACACAGTTTTACATTAAGGAAAAGTGGCTTTACTTAGATTATCCTTTATATGCATTATGATTAATATTGCTAAGCTAAGGATTCGATTTGATTAGTTCGAAATCATTCTAAGATAGCTACTCCTATATATCTAAAACACAGACAGAGTCCAGCACTGTTACAAGGATTTAAAGCATCAATGATGATATTGAAATTTTTAGGTCACACTTGTTACTAAATAAACTGAATTTCCATAACACGTGGTGTTTTACATAATCCATTATTCCGTGTTTAGGAATGCTTAAGCAGAGTTAGGTCGAAATTGGCCCAGAGCAAATTAGGCAAATGTGTCCGTGACGAAACCGGCATTCTGTAAACAAAAAGGAAAAGTGACGCAAATTGGTAGAATTGGTGGAAACAAAGCGATCGCCGATGCCATTGTTATGCAAATCCTTCCTTAGAGTTGGATTACAAACTCCTGCCCAAAGATTGTTTGGCAATGCGGACGATTTGTCCCCAATTGCCAAACGGCGGCGCCGAACAAACTTGCTACGATTTCGGTTACTCAAACTTGGAAGCTAACTTTTAGATGATTGCTTACGAAAAAGTTGTTTGGCGAAGATAATTACTATAACTTTTTCTTATGAAAAACTTAACCAGACGGTATTACAGAGTAAATTATTTAAAAATGCAAACGTAATGTGTAAAAGCACTTAGTGTATGAACTTAAGTGTATATTGTGAAACTGTGCTACATAGTTAGAAATTTAGTTTCATAATTTAAATGTTGTGGCTGTTTGTTTAATTAGGTAGTAAATTGTTTTTCTTATAAACATTCATACCGTTCCGTCTATTCAGTATGTATATTTTATGTAAGCGAAATGATCTCAGCATAAAGCTTTGCTTCATTACCTTTCGAGTTATCAAGAGTTTTTCATTGAGTAGGTATTCTTATGAAATACCTATGCCTTACTTTGGTCGCTTTATAGGCATCTTAATGTGTTTTAGACTTGGATCTGTGAAATTTTTAATAGTTCATCGTAATCCAGAACGAAACTCTGATGAAAATATTCTTATTTAAACATACATTTTTGTCTTGTAAAATATTTCAAATTCTCACCACCGAAAAGAAAACAACAAAATGTTATCGATAAAATTTATTCACTTTTTCACCAAACGTTGCGCGTCGCCAATAAATCTCAGAACAGTTGCACGTAAGCCCCGTTCGCCGGCTGCGGGACGGCCGCGTACACGAATATCGGGGCACGATCCTCGTTCTTGTATTGGAGACGAGCTGTGTACGCCATGTTCGCCAGATCGTTCTCCGTCCTGAACTGCACTCTTTGCAGCTGGCTGTTCGGCAACAGAACGTAGTAAGCGCCAGTCGATACCACTTCCGCGTCACTAGAACCTGCACTCAGATTTTCTTTCTTCTCCTTATCATCGTTGGCGTCAGCTGTTTTGTTCTCAGCTTTGGCGTCTTTGTCCACCTGGACTGGAGCTCCATATTCTGTGTCAGGACTGGAGTAAACGTTGAGAGGGGCACCGTAGCTATCAGCTGGCACACCATAAGTGGTCGCTGGAGGAGTTTCCTGTCTATTGGGCAGGTTGAACTCCTTGGTAGGTCTGTAGCCAGCTGGTGGGTAAGGCGCGTCTAGGTTCCTCTGGGTCGTGGGTTCCCTGTCAGAGTCAGCTAGCTCCTGTCTAGCTGAACGGAGCTGGGCGAACCTGTACCTTGGAGGCTCGGCCACGACCGCGGCTACTAAGGCAACGAAACACAGGATGGTCTTCATGTTCACTGATGCTCACTCTTGGACAATTCCGAGACGAATGATGCTGGGATGAGTTGTCTCAGGCATTTTATACCTGTTAGTAAACTGTTTTCCCAGATAGTTTCCGCTTGGTGCGTCTCTCGATCGATATTCGGGCCGAGTGTTCGGTGACATTGGCCTCGTAAGGTGCCTTGTGTAATAAGCAGCGATTAGGAGCTGCCGTTGTGATATTTGCGGCGGTTACGTGACTCGCATCATAGCTCACCGACGGGAGGGGAAATTCTTTCTTCTAATTAGACAATTGAGACGCCCTAATGACCTGGATATATTGAAAAAGGGTTACGCTGGAAAACTTATAACCATCTAATATGTGTACGGTGTTTAGATGTCGATGAATCAAAATTGATATTCTAAAACGAGATAATTTGGTATCTATGATCTCTATTGAGAAATGAGTGTGATTGGAATGTGTGTGTGTAATTCTAATGGGCAGACACATCGCTTCTGTTTCGTGTTTCAGAAGACAAGAGGTGAGATCTGTAGCCGCGATTAAGACGCTCGGGAGCAATAGTTTCTATTAGTTTCGAGCAATTTCAGACACTTGTGAATGCATTATGCATGCCCTGGAATCGGCTTAGCGCTTGCATAGAATATTGTGACGGAGTCTGAGCCGTTTGGGGTTAAGGAAGCCATCTTGTTTCTCGATCGCTTTGAATAACCAATGAAATGTTTAAGACATAATTAAATGGTAAAAGTTTCGTATTGGTATCGCTCACTAGCTGACGTTCTTGTCTGTATCTTGTAGGAAGCGAATATGGGACGAGGAATATATTGGGATATTATTCAAAGGGTAAATAATAACTGGGTAGATTAAAATCAGAATATTCCATATTAATGCAATCACACCCTTGTTAGATTATTACCGAGTTATTTATATATTTCACACGTATCCCACCAAAAAAGTTTAAAGGATGTGAATATACGATTAAATTTTAATATTTAAAATCTTGTTATTGCAATGAGTTTCGAAAGGGCGGGCGTGTGATTCCTCTGTGTCCCCAGTGATGACTCGCTACTCATTCTCGCTTGTTTACTTTGGAGGGATATTGTTGTTTGACGTTTAATTACGTTGCAAAATGGCGCCTGTTACCGCCATATTGGCGTCCATGGCCAGACAGGGACGCTTGGGTCAGATATTAAAACTCATATCTTTTGTATTTACATACATATACTCCCATATTGTATTCTCTTTCGCAGTGGAATTATTAATTAATTCTGTCCTTCTAAAGAATAAATCATTAAATCAGTTGGGCTATTGCATTGATATGAAATATCTTTGTTCGATTAATTAATTGTTCAAAAGATACACAAATAGGAGACATTCTTCTCATGGCGGGTATGAGAAGGTTAATGGGTGTGAGTGAAGCAAGAGAGTTTTGTCAGGATCGTTCCAGGTGGCGATCGATAGTCTCTGCCTATCTGTTGGGAACGTGTAGGCGTGGATATACGTTTGCAAACAGGTACTATCGGCTTATATTATCTTGATTGCCGCGCAAGGCATCGACACTAGACGAAAAAACAGCTAGTTAGCATTCTATTTACGTTTAAATGGACACTAAACTCCAGTTTTGACGTAGCTTCGTTACAAATTGCTCTTTCTGTGCAAACCGAGTGTGTGCCTTAATTCAGTCGCTTCATTTCGTTGGAGGAAAATTCCATTTAATACTTTCGCACCTTGACAGAGCGAGTGCATCCGTTGGCAATCGAATCACGAGCTAACAAGGCTTTTCAGAGGGTCAGCTCATGTTAATTCGATTGGTGATCGATGATTTCCTGTGACCGGTGGAGCGGTGAATCACTCGTCGCGGAGCAGGGTGTTTCGAAAACTGTAATGTATTATCGTGGTCGATTTTATGTTATTATTGTTTTATTGTATTTATAGTTTGTTTTATTAATTAATTTCTAAATAAGTAGTATGACAAGTAAGTTTATTTATTTATAATTTAGAATACAGTGGTATAATAAAAAATAAAAAAACAAAGTATTACGTTAATTGTAATATAATATAGTAATGATTTAAAATATGTTTGTCATCTTCACAACTAGCTGTGTGATCATATTTGAAATGTAAATTAAATTTCTTGTAATACAATTTAAATAGAATTTAATGTTAAATGAAATGAAATGTAATTTTATGTGTTGTGTATCGTGTGATTCAATTATTGTCTATGAATTCTATTGTATGTTGAATATTGTATGTAATTGATGTGGATGTCTCAATAAAGATATTATTATTATTATCTTCATGATGTGTAACTGTTTCACGAAAGACAGTACCTTGAGGATAGAATATCTCTTCAATTACCAAGTTTTCTATTAAGATGACTTATGTCGTAACAACGGGTAGAAAGGCATCTAACTAATATAATATTTACGTACGAAACTAACAAGTATAAAGTAAGTGTACGCAAAAATTAGGTTAATATCAGGAACTAACAGCGATATTTGATACCGATGCATTAACATTAAGTAAACATGTTAAGTTGTACTTAATATACTCGTATTGGGGACACATAAATATTTTCTTACTTGAGTATTTAGTGACGGGGTTAAAGAATAGAAGTTTTAGAGAAAAGCAATTTGATACGTTGTTGAGTAGGCGAATGTAAATTGTAGTCATTATAGACTAATAATGTGCTCCGATATATATAAAAGAATAAGTATTGAAGGGCCACCTTTTGTTACTTCAAGCTATTTGCAATCATAAATGAAACCACAAAGTACGTAAATAAACGTTACCCCTTAGTTTTATTAATTTATTTAACTTTTTACAACTAGGTATAAAGTCACTTACAGAGCCCATAGACCAGCCTGTGTCATATCAACTCCCAACTAACACGGGGCTGATTATTTATTTCTATCAATCTGAACGACTGGGAGTCTCTTTGAAGGCTCTATAAAAAGGTTTCCTCATTCAAGTCAATATGTTTGCAAATTGCCTTCAAACCGAGGCATCAGCAAAGCGAATGTTGCTGACGGTTCGAATCGATTGTAAACGTATCGATACATCGAGTTTTCATCGGCAATTTGTTCCTTCGATACAGGGAGTATTTGATAAATATCGCGTTTTGTGTACCAATGATAGTAACTTGTTTGCGACGAAATGCTTATGGATGTTGTAAAGTCGGTTGTCAGTGGATCCGTGCTGGGACGAAAATAGAATACTGCTTTAGGCTTAACGCATGTTGTAGCAGGTCATTAAGGATTTAGAAGGACTAGGCATGTCCTATAATTATTTTCGGATGGATAGAACCTTGGAGACATGGAAATATATTCTTAGTCACTTATTGGCTTGAATTTTATAACTATTTCTCCAAGTGAATATCCAAGGTGAATAACCTGACTATAATTATTTTCCCATATTACTTTTCCCATATGTATGAAAGTTGTCACTATACCGTGAGCTAATTACAAAAGAGAACCGAAGAACTTTTGTTTAAAGTTTCTATCAGCAGTAAAGGTTATTGAAGGACGTGAGTTTATGTATGGATGTAAATATATTTATGTATAAAGAATAAGAAACGTATTTAGATAAAAACCTGCTACAAAGATAGTGATTTGAATAGAACCTGATAAAAAAATACGTATTAGTGAACGCTGCATATCATTTTTCATCCCTTTTCATATTTTTCCAATGCATGTATACAACATTGATAGCTATGCACTATTATGCAGTAAGCTATAAGCGTATAGAGACTGTATGAAATCCCTCAAAGGGTCTTGTGAGCCAGCGCTTTCCTTTTGAAAACGACTTTCATTGCTGACATACTGGAATAAAAATATTCAATCCATAAGCTTTGGCTTGTTAGCAGATGTAAATAAATATGAAATAACATACGTATGTATGCTTTCAGGGTGTTATCTTTTAAAAGTAAGACTTCTTAGGTAACCTGTATTTTTTTATACGACAAATTATTCGTTTTATTCAGGGTTGAAAGTATGTATATTTGTGTTACCTATTTATTTGTTTAATGTTCTGAAAAATTATGTATCTGACTACCTCCATTTTTACATGTTATAATAGGTAACTAAGTTATAATTTGATAGAATTTCTTTGGCTCTAGTCGATACTTACTTGTTATTTACCATTATTCGAACTGGATTTACTCTTTGTACCAATTCTGTTCTATATGACTTGCCAGGAACAAAACTACGAATAGCATTGTATTAAAAGCCCACACTAGTACGGGAGCTAAGACTCCACATACATACACATCATGCCTGATTTCCTGTAGAGGGGTAGGTAGAGATCACGGATACCCATTTGTCCCGATCCTGACAAACCACTTTCGCTTCATTGATACTCATACAACTTCTCATACGCACTGGGCCGTTATAGGTACTTCTAACGTCTCAATATAGCGTATATATAATATAATAATAATTAAAGCATTTATTTACAGCCACAAAAACATACACAATACAAATATTTTACAAATCAAACTTACAAACGAGGGGGTATAGCTTGTGCATGTTATTGTCGCAGCAAAAAGGTATATCACTGTCATATGTGTTATTGCCGGCCCCTACGTAACCAACTAAGACTCTATGGATTGAATAAAATCATGACTACTGTAATCACATTAACTCTAACTCCAGTGAGCCTGTATGTGCGTAGCTTAAGTAATGAGGTTGCACGACAAAGGTTGTGCAAACCTTTGACTTGACGGATGGGTCTGTGGTGAGTGATATTGTTTACTCTGTGTAACAGAGAAAACCTGATGATACAGCCTGCAGAATGATCTGCTTAGCTTTTGTAAGGTAACGAGTGTACATATATAGTGCATATATTTTGATGATTAAAAAGCATTGCATTTCATATATACGTACATGCGCGTACACGATATTAACTCTTGCGGAGTGGTCATAGGTTCAGTTTTCCATATCCGTAATCGCGGAGGTAGTCATCACTCGGTAGCCACTGATGCAGATTCAAGCTCTAAACAACTGAGCTACTCCGATTTTTTTGGGTTTCATTTTATTATACTCATGTCACACAACATTCACTCAGTCACTTTTTGTTTCACTATAGTTTTTGTGATTTTAATATCATGGAACATTGTTTAGTGACAAGTCACTAGTCAATCGCCCAATAGATTCCATTGTTTGTAAATACATTAGTGAGTTTTTCGTAAAATATCATTCTATTCCCGTGGCAGCGATGAAAACTTTGCACAAATTTCTCGAATGCTCTCGTTGAATAATGCTGAAGAAGACAGGCAAATATTCAGCACGCTTGAAATATGTAAACTTTTCTACAATTTCAAGTATGGCGTTATTTCATTGCTATTTGTTTGGATGCAAGTTTGTTCAGGTGGAATACAACTTCAACATCAGTATGATTCTAACTTCTGAGCTTGTTAAATAAGAAAAAAACTAATTCGGTTTACAGTACGATACGGTTTATAAAAAACGGATTTCGATTATGATTTGGTTATTAATACTGATGGTAACCATAAAGATATTTATCTCGAGGCTCTATCCATATCCCTATTGATAGAAAGACGTAACTATATGTGACTATTAAATTACTAACTTCGCAGTTGCAGGAATGGACTCTCGAACTTCTGACTGCACTACAAGGGATCATAGAGGTAATTGAGAGTTACAATCAAATGTGTTGCTCCTCATTTATTTTTAACAATGTTTTCGTTCCTTTCAGCGTAAGTTTCCCACTATAAAATTAAATGTTGAAAGCACGTAACATAAATACAGAAACTGTCGCTTAAATAGCAAAAGCTGAGTGCAGCGGAGTTTAGAATAAAAATTAAAACTCGAAAGCATTCAACTCTGAACTCAAAAGAAACGCCAACAAGTGAACTCACGAATGGGCACTCCGACGCAAAAAGGGTTAACTTGTGAACATTAAGAGTGTGCACTCCTATTTAACTTACGTTTTAATTTTGCTCCTAAAAATGCACTGGGTAGCTTTGCTGTTTACGGCCCGGGCTAACTGGCAGGTAAATAGAATGCTAACTGTTTTTCTTACATGTATGCCGTTGAAAACGCCCAAAGATAAGAGGTGAAATTGTTAGTATATGACAATGGATTGGCATCCTGCCACTATTATAATTACTTATTTATTTATTATTTAGTAAAAGTGATCGAGGAAATTATATACGCTCTATAATGCGTACACGCCCAAAAGTGTGATCACTTAGGTTCAAAGTTAGCAATACAGCCGAAGTATCAAATAGTGACCGTCACCTATCATGCATACTTGGATAACCTTCAACAAATCATTGCAAGAGTTATAATCATCCATGAATCCTGAACAACTTTGATAAATTACAGTCATCGAACGACAGCCTGTTCCCCAATGTTTCTACGTCTGTCTGCTTTATAAATAAGCCCAAGTTACGGAGAATAGCAACGAAATTAATATTGACACCTCAAGTCCCAAATAGCCTGTTTATTGTTTATCAGACAGAACGTGTGAGGCTGGCTTAATCCCCCAGTGTCGTGAACAGAAAAGTATTGCTTTTACGTCAAAGAGCCGACGCTTAATATCGTCCTGCAGTGGACAGGGGCCTTTACAAACGTCATTGGACATAAGGCGACCTGTCAACTTAAATAGAAGTGTCGCGCCATATTTATGTTGGGTCTAGTTTGTTTTCAAACTGTTTGACCGTTGGGAATAAGTGAAATTGAATAACGAATGATGTATGAATGTTGTTTAATAGATTTTTTTGTTGACTACTGTAATATAATAGGCGGGCGTGACTGCGATGGTGAGATTCAAGATTTCTAACCGAAGACTCTGTCTTCAATGCTTAAAACTGGAGGACGAACGTTTAGAAAATTTACATATGTATTAGAAAAATCTTTAAACATTTTGGCATTATGTATATCAGATTACATCTGCATTAAAGATAAGTATTGTCAGGAAACCTATACTATTTGATAGCTATCAGATGCATAGGCTTAGGCTCTGACAGTCTAGTATACGCTATAAATGAACTATTTTGTGAATACAAAGATGCAAAAGCTGGTCGTGAAGTGTGTTTGTGATATAAACTGGTTTTGAAGCAGGCTGTTTTAATCATAGGTATAAATTTAAGATCTAATTTCCATTTCTATATAGAAAACAAAGCGCAAAATGACACATTGGTATTCAAATCGCCAAATGTGGGTAGTAAAAGTTTACGGAAGGACATTACGGAGAGGCATTCGCGGAAATGTAATGACTTCCAGTCATAAAGCAAATCGAATTTATGTGCCACCCTAAAGGCTTAATGCACACGAAGACAGAAATGTAGACTTTTATTGGAACTAAAACATTTTTTATATAGGTAAATACTTAGCACGTATAGACGAATCATTTATGTTAAGGTATACTTAAAAACGATGGCATTAAAAGTATTTATAACCGTCAAATTTATCAGTGAAGTCAGGTTTATCATCTCTGCTTTCCTATTCGCCGGGAAATAGGCTTGAAAACGCCACATACGTCATGTTAAAAAGAAACAACTAGTTAGCTTTCTATTCGTTGCCGACTAGCAAGCCTTATATATTAATAGAAATTATTTTTCTCGTTTCAGATTTACACAACGGTCTATAGAAACCAATAAAATGTTAAATCGGTAAGTATATTTTACTCATAATAAGAGAAAATAAATTTCTTTGTTAATAATTTGATAACAAGAAACCAATGTACAGTCAGCGATAAAAGTGCAGTCCCAGCAACTTTTTATAAGGTTTACGTTTATAAGAACAAAAGACGATATTTTTCATTTCGAAGCACGCGAACATATAGTTGACATGACAATGCTTAGTGGCGCCAGTTTAAAATGTAAAATATTGTCTTTTTTTCTTATAAACGTCAACCTTATACAAAGTTACTGGGACTGCACTTTTAGCGCTGACTGTACAAAATTTCTTTAGAGAAATATAAATAGTATTCCTTGAATATTCATTTAAGGAAAACAGCATAAGAAAACGTACATATTTGGAATTCGGGAAACGGAACCCCACCTGTCTCATTAAACGCTGACTATCTGGTTCAGAGTGGGTTTGACGTTCCCATAAATCATTTACTCAATTACAGATGGAAACCCCTGACTACTCTACAGAGAAAACATGCACATAGATATACCCCTCAGTATTCTATATATATATAAGTATATATAGAATACTGAGGGGTAAGCAGAAATCACGAATCCCCGTTTGTCTCGATCCTTACATATCTTATTGCTTCATTTACTCATACACACAGGTGGTTATAGGTACTGCTAACGTCATCGTTTAAAGCAGAGAATGGTGGTCGTGATTTGTGTACATAATACTAATTTATTTAATGAGACTTCTAAAGTTCTAAGTGTTACTAGGTACAGACGCAATAGTACTAGTAAAGTGTTTGTAACATAAATAACTCAACCATTAATCAATCCGTCTGTACTAGTCCACTGCTGGACGTAGGCCTCCCGAAGGGTACGCCACAAAACACGATCATACGTGGCCCTCATCCAGCCACTACCAGCGATCTTCTTGAGGTCATCGGTCCATCTGGCAGGGGGGCGTCCTACACTACGTTTTCTGAGACGAGGCATAACATAAATAACTTATAACATAAAGGTACATAAAACACTAACTAAGGGATTATGGAAACTATAGAATTATATTTATTGAAATATATGTAAAGGTTTCCCTTGAGACAGCAGAAGACATTATCACCTGTATATACATATGTGTTAAGTAAAGTATGTTTATACAAATGTGCGAACCAAATAGAGCCATGTAGGTAGAGACCCTTCCACAAAGGAGAAATGAAACAAAAGGGCCTAATGCCATTTGCGAGAAATCGAGTGAAAGAGGTGATAAATGGAACGTCACTCCAATTTAACTCAACAGGGATCGAGAGCCTCGTGTAAGGTCCTCGAAAGTGGATAGAATGAAGAGGTTCACAAACTTATGATAGGTTTAGTAATGTATAATACATGTGTAAGTAATTTAAGAGTATCAATAATGGTGGTTAGGCTATAGCTTAAATAAATGATAATTCGTCTCTTACTTATTACATTCTACGTAGGCTCCAAATTATCAACCATTTTTTAAAATCAAGTGTTATGTTTATTTTTTCCATATTTGCACTCTTTGTTATTTAATTAATTCATAAATTACAGTTCATATACTTTAAACAACAAAATAAATAACACTTTCTCTAAGACTATAAACCTGCATTCATTCACTGTCGTATTTCTCTCTATAATACTTAAATATAGCACATTTACATAGCTCATCGATTCCCTTAGTCACCTCCTTTCCACAGCCCTTACACGTCTGTAGTTAATCTCTGTCGTGCGTCAAATGAACTGTAGGTCGTAGGTGGGATGTAATTGCTGAGACACCGCCCTGGCCCAGTGCCAGCTCTGTTGCAGACGTATTGTGATTTATCAACGATGGTAGAGTTCGATTTTGCCTAGATTTGTCTAGTATCGATATAGCGATGTTCTGTTAAGGAGTATTAGTCATCGACTTTGTAGGTAAATGTTTTATTTGCGTATCTTCTAAGGGCCGTAACTAAAAACCTTCGTTTTAGCAGATGTGACGCTGATCATTCACAGCAGTCGTTCGGAATTACTAATTTAGATATTTTGGAGGAAAGAAAGATTATTAACGATGTTTTCTTCAATGAAATCAACAGCAGATACTAAACATCTCAACCAGATACTTAACATGACTAGTGCCGCTTAACTTAGCTGAATGGACGCGAGTATACTAAGGTGATGTCTTACTCAATTTTCATGTACTGTTTTGTATTTACTAATAGGTCTGCCGAGTAGATACGTTGCGAACGAATCTTAAGTACCACCCTTTCTTTAACTCCGCGAAAGGTTGTTATTCTGATGAATATTCTTAGTATTCAGCCAAAACCGCAGTATGAAACCCGCTTCAATCTAGATCATAATATACGTGGTTCAGAAAAAGAGAGCTGATATCCAAAGTTTGCTAAACGATTCCTCTCAAGTGAAAACTAATCGGTATAAGTTTTGCGAACGAAAATCTGTGGTGAAAATCTGTTTTTTAAAGTACAAGCCGACCTAACTGTTCATGCATATAATATGTGAAAGGGTAAGTCTGTCACAAACTATTTCCCAGTATACAAACGTATACATCTAAAGTGACTCATGGGGTTTTAACACGACAAGGATCTGTTTAACCCTTCGAAGGTTTGGTCGTGATAAATATGTAATTTTCTAACGTTTTCAAACAAAAGGGTTTAATGACATAGCATATAATTATACAAGTAATATGAGGCTAGTCAATGTTATTATTTTTATATAATCTCTTGTCATGACTGTAATCCATTTTAGGGTAGAGTTTCGTGACGGAATGAACTCTGCATAATAAACCACACGATCTATTTCAATCTTTTCTCCTATTTTCGGCACTTCTTTAAGAGAACAATATATGCACATAATTTATTCCTTATCCGTTCACCCGTCATAATTCTATTTATTTCACCCACGCGAGGCCTTCGTAGATACCCTTTCATTTATATGCACCCTTTAGAGAAAAACAATGGGTAGATACGCTCAAAGCCTTAATATGAATGAAGATGATATTTATGACCTTTTTGGATTACTTCAACACTCTGCAGAGTGTTTGGGATTAAGAAATCTATTCACTGTCTTTTGAGTTCTGTGAAATTGCAGGGTAACTATTTAATAGTCAGTCTACATTTCGTTATACTATGTGTCTTAGTGATTTCCAGGATCAGATTAGAAGGGATTGACTAAAAGCCTTTGGCCGATAAGCTGCTAGTTGCATAGATAAGATACAATGTGATATTTTAGGACACTATTACGCGAACTGTTATACGTAGATAAATGCATATACATATAATCAAGACTGGAAACCAGAAGAAAAACGTAGTTATTAGCTCCTCTTCCGGGAATCTAACCTCACGATTAGCTTTGATGTGATTAGCTTACTGCGCCACGGAAGTCGTTAATGATACATGTTTTTGTCAAAACCTGGTTATTTGTATTATCTTTAAGGGACTCAACCTTAATTTACTTATCAAGGATTTATTACACTATTTGCTATAGAGTCAATTATATTAATTCGACTGCCATCCATAACGTAACAAATATTTGTGTCAGTCCCAATTACTAATTCAATAACAAAGCCTGTCGCTATGCAAACGGAATGTTGCATAAAATATGAGCCCGTATCGAGGAAGTTTATAAATTGTCCATTTTATGGAGTACACGGGGAATAAACAAACTTTTTCCACGTAAAGCAGATAAACAGGGGAATGCTTTCACTCGCGATTACCTTGATAAGGCTTCGGGTGGCGACCCCATTGTTTTAGGCTTCTTTCGTTTACAACAAAAACATATCTACGAGTATATACATACATACGCTTCATGAAATGTATAACGTTTCAATTGCGTAGTAGTTCATTTTTTACTGATTACCATATTTTCACCATTTATTAAATAGCCTGTACATACATAACAGATGCTGTAGCCATATACCATGTGATAAAAAGAGCTAAAAAGGATACCAAAATATTCCTGTAAATCGTAAATTGTCATTTTAAGTACATAGATAGTTTGGTGCTACTGGCTTGGTTTACTGTCGTAATATATTCTCACTGATACACACCACAAACAAACGAGAGGTTACGTTAATTAACAAAAAGCCAGGCTTTAAATTCAAAGTATTGGAAAAACACCAAATATTCGGTTTACATCCACTCAATTCAATTACTTTATGCGTATTAAAAAGTTGCCTCTTTTTTTCTTCAATTTCCCAAGTAGTACTCTAAACAAGTACACTGAGCCATATCTCTAGTTCTCCCAATAATCCACCGTGTAATGAGAAATGAATAAAATATGAGTTGCTCCGTAGGGCTCGTAAATAAGCCTTTTTATAGCTAAACCATGGAACGTATAACAAAGAGTGTATGAAAGAAACCTTTCAATCTACATAGATTACTTGCGTGTTAGGAAATACGGCTCATTCATAATCTACTATAATATACAAGTACAAACATACTTCCTCACGAACATGATTTGTGCACGTGTGGACTAAACATAAGGTGTAGTAGAATATGTGTATGTATGAATAATGTAGTAGATAAAGTTAAATGTAAACAAGGAATATAAGTAACGGTGGACACCTTAAAAAAACTCCATACTTATATATCATCTCTTATAATAGACAAAGGTTAATATTATACAAGTTCCTTAACCTCCAGTTAAGCCAAACGTAGTACGATAACAAAAAAAAATATTTTCAGTAATACGTAGAGACTCTACAAACATACATACAAGTCATGAGCATTACCTTGCAGTATAGTCAGGAAATTCCAGCTTTACCGTCCACCAAAATAGCCAACACCATTACACCCTGCCCATTCGATAGTTAAAAATGCATGTGTACGAAATATGCCGGAGAATGCAGCTCGCGTGCAGACGGAATCGATCCAGCTTATCAATGTTTCAAGGAAACATCGTAACCAACGAGTCATTAGGGACAGGCTATCCCTGTTTGACACGTGGTTGTGAGGTTAGGTGGAAAGAGATAGATAAGGCAGTGGTAATGGACAGTAGTTAATGAGTGGCTTGCATTCATGCATATACTTAAGTTCTGTTAGTTTTTACATTCACACGTAAGTTGTACTTATGTCTGTTTCACATTTAGTGTGTAGGACTTAATACAAAACAGTGTATTTCCTAGGTCATTTTTAGCATTAGTATCGGTTGTGATTATATTAGCACAGAATCGAATGGATTCTATTTATATACAGTTCAGAATATCAGTTATCGAATATTCTACTAACATCACTACAAGTATCAATAGCGGCTGTAACCCTGTGGATAAGACCTCTGACTTCTTATGAGAAAGATCCTAGCTTCGTATCCTGTCTCTGGCCATACCTATGAATTAAATTTAAATATGTGTTTTTTATTTATGTACATAATTTACAGTCTTTAACGGTTAGGGAAAACATCATGAGGAAACTTACCTATCACGAGTGATAGGTATTAACCAGTACCTATGTACGGCGATACGGTACTCTACCTATCACGTTGGGTGCTGTCTATCAAGTGAAACGCGGGCTTCGAGTGATCCATACCTAATATGCCTTCGAAATTTCTAAAATGGACTCAAGCCTGTGACTACCCCGCCACTATAAAAAAGGGAGTGTGCATACACAAGTCATATGAATGTATGTATATTGGTGGCAGATTTCTATCACATAGCTATTGACTTCCGTTTATGCGACACCTCTTAGTGTTCTTTGACGACAAGGAATGAAAAATCCATCTCCTATACGATCTATTCACGTCTCATACTAGAACGGAACTGTATCAAATATCTGATTACTGTTAAAGTATACGTGAATAATCCTCGAACACAATCGTAGACACATTAATCTTCCTTACCGATAGACATGCTACGGGTACCGGTGAAAACAAAAGTGCTATCAGGTCGTTCACCCTGAAGTGGGCACGTACTGTCGAGTGCATTAGTGGCTTACCGCCCTAGGTGATTGAGACAGGTAGTTTAGTGCTGATGTTACCAAATTTGTATCGATAGCTTTTGATATAGTTACTCGTAAAGTAATAACATATGGATAGATAGTATAGATATACATATATTGGTTTTTCTTTACCTTTCGGGTGGATAGAACATCAGAGTTAACGTCAATTTGGTAGTGACTTAAGAAGTAGACAAAGCTTGAAGTGTCTAGTTTAAAAATAAGATTTTAATTACAACATTAATGACAGGTCGTTACCCCATTTTCCTATATATTTAAGTTACTCATAGTCTTTTAGAACACGAAAAAGCCGCGTTCACCAACCACTATTTGTTAGATCACCGAAGTTAAACAACGATATTATTTATCAATGTACGATTGATCACTTTCTTCGATGATGAAAAACAAACTGAGGAACTCGCGAATTGCTGTAACAAATAGTCAGTAGTTATTAACGATGATGGACTCGCCACCTCATTTCAATTGACTTTTGTAAAATATTACTACCGAAACACAAAGTGAAATATAGGCATTTATTCAACAAACCAAGATATATACATAATATTTAAGAACTTAAAATATATTTATGTCTGTTTAAAAAACAAAATAAAACTAAATATGCACAAATTAAAACATAAAAAAGTAAATATTTACACAGCACCACTAGTGTCCCGAATTTGAGCACCCAGAAGCAAAAGCCCCAAGCACACTAGCAGCGTTGTCCCACTGGATAGCCAACGACAACCTCTGGGCTAAAACATCCTAGAACGTCTATCAAGGTAAAATAATAATAAAACCTGATCCTTCTTACTGTATTCAAAACAAGGAACCGTGAGCGAGTGCCTAATAACTTTTTATTCGTTGTTTTACGGCTTCCTTCGCGTAATGTGACCGTTGCATTAAAACGTACTTTAACGGCTCGCCCGGAAGTTTCTATATACCTTTGGTGCTTAATGGCAATTAACGGCCTGAAAGCCTCCCGCTAATACGCCGAATTTCGCGAATAATAATAAAGTGAAGATATAATTACCTGGGGAATAGCACCTGTCACGTTACGCTAAATTATTCAAAGGTTTGCGGTTTGATGCGCCGAGAATATTGGTGTGTCGCTGAAACAGTACGTTTTTCGTTAAAATTATTTGTGGAACATGCCATTAAGACAAGGATTTTGGCACATGAAGCTTTACATATTCTTTTGTATAGTCATAGTCAGGTCTTCTTATCATCTTTGTTCAAAGTTGTGTACTATTGAGCAAAATTTTGTTTAAGGCTTAGTATCATTATATTCCTATAAAATATTAATAGTATTAACGATCTACTTATAAAACAGTATACATATATACGCGTTCACGACAATTAACCCTTGCGGGGTAGTCAGGGGTTCAGGTGTCCATCTCAGGAATTTCGAAGGTAGTAATTCTATGGCCAACTCGAACCCACGTGTTAACCAGATAGTTAGTACTTAATGTGACAGGTGGTCAGCCATGTCACCATTTATAAGCACTAACTTTTACCTGTTCGAGGCACAGGTAGGTTTCCTCACGATGTTTTTTCCTCACCTTAGTATTCAATATTCAAACAGTATTTTAACAAATATATCTTATTTATAACCTAACACTAGACAACCAAACAAAAAACCCTACTGCTCCAAAAAAACAGCAAATAAACTCGTACAATTCCCTCCTATCTTTGATGTAGTCCTCGCCCTTTGCACGTCAGTCGGATGTCTTTACCTCATTGAGTGTCACGTTACGAAAGACATTTTATTCAGTGCGAGGGAGACCTTATCTTGACAGAACAGTTCGTGAAAATGAAGAGCGGAAAATGAGACAGATAGTATCATATTTAACATCTTTTTTTGAAGAGATGCGAGGTTTTCAAGTCTCCTTGTACAGTCAAAATTCACAATACCTATTAAGTAACAAGAATTGTATTCTTGTAAATTCATAATTCATATATAAGCGTCACACCCGTTTTCCTACAGTTTACTATTCACATTTCCGTACTTCATGTTCTTCTCTATCCTTACATATTTTCAATTACCTCCGGTATAATTATTGAGATTGTAATTATAATCAAATGAAATATTGATGAAAGGTTGCTCACTTATCATCCAAAAGATTCTAATGACTCTTAGTACTTTTGCTCTATTTTTGTAATTCCACGCAGCTGGACAGCGTTCTTATTTCTTCCCAGACTTGCACGGGATATTCTACCAAGAAGCTTTCATTATCCAAACATGATTGTGATATGTATAACAATAACACCTTTTAAGAAACCCTTTTCTTGTAGTAATCGGTTGCTTCCTGTGCCCAAAGTTCACGCTAATATCCCGAAACTTAATGCGAAAATACTTAGTGGATTTAGTGTAATATAACAATATATCTATTGTCTTTAATGATGTAATAATGGGTATATGATTAAATTGTAGTATTGAAATAGTTAACACTGGATTAACATGTATTTTAGGTACATATTACGTGATAACACTTAATTTTTTTAACATTGATATTATAGGTACATATTGGTTTAGTGAACAACATTACTTAATTAACGTAAACGTAATTTCTTCACAAAACTACCGAAAGCAGATTAATTAAACTTCTGTGCATCCATCATTACATCTAAAAAGCCTGTGATACTTATATAGATACGTGTATATTATTATGGTAAAAACACATTTTATGACGCACAACCCTAAACCAAAGCCACAAGTACATGATTTGCGATGATAATGTAAATCCTTTGAGAATCTCTTCCAATATTCCAAATAAAATGTTTTCCATATATTCGACTTTTGGAGGTAAATTGAACATTTCCGGTGTGCGGTGAAACCTGCTCGCCTAAATACTCGCTTATTCAAGCATATATTATATTGTCATATGAAGTATTTTTGTAATATTCATTGAACTTGTATAATGGGGTATAGAAAATCTAAGATATTACTTGTAAGCTTTTTGTACCTACATATCAAATATATAAAGGGATCTACCTACTTAATAGCTCATAATGGACAACAATTAGGAACTTGACTCATATTAATATCACGACTGTATCCTTTATCAGTAGTTAGAGTTGGAGGGTTCAAACTGAGCATAGTGATGATAGTCACTCAAAACTAACTTTTTCCCACTGTCTCTTTTAGAAAACCCAGATTTATACATTATATAATAGTCATGCTAAGAAGTGACCTTGGAATTTTTATCGTCTCCAAGGTAATGTCCACCGCAAGGGGAATTAGAGGACGAGAATGTATAAATATATTCAAGTATGATATAATTGAAATCACAGACTATTACAAAACCAAAACATGTTACTTACAAAAGTAATAAAGCAAAAATACCATATAAAATTCCCGTACATCCATCCCACGAATTCTTTATACTACGAATTTGGTTCAATGATTCCGTAGCATCCAATATCGTCGCAAAGCCTTCTTAATCTACATACATTCGGGAACCTTCGTGAAAATAGACACATCTGTGTATTCGCCAAGGAATCACTCCTTTCATTGTAAGGATATGATTTCATTACGTTGCCGTGCGGAAAATATAGAACCTTTTTTATTGTGATTATATACTGCAAAGATATTATGCCTTAATTTGTAAATAAATCAACTGTAAGCTCATATATACATTTTAATATAATATATTTTGTTATAATAACTTTTTATGCTTTTTTATGATGGACAAAACCTGGTAGACATAATATGTGTAAGTTATCAAGTCTTGATTATAAAAGTAACTTTCAGTATTTTGATATGATTTAGTAATTAAAATTTGCGATAGGACGATAAACTTGTTGACTTGTAGGACGGTAAACTTTTAGATTATACATTAATAATGGTAACATTTTATTATCTCCATAGAAGAATAAAGTTATATCTATTCCAGTAATAGGCATGGTATTTCATCTATACACTGCTTTGTAAGCCAACCAAAATATGATTTAAGCAAACAGATTAATAGGTTAGTACAATCACGTTCCAGTTTGGTTTAGCGAAGGGTTGCTACCCTTGAATATTGCCCACCCCCACTAGGGTTGTTACGTGATTTATTTACAATTAATTTATTCCCTTAGCCTACATACTGGGTCTTGTTAAATGCTTGTGAACTGTTAATTCTTTTTGGGTTGTAAGAGGCTTCATTGTCCACTTCTAAGGTTTCAAACCATTCAATCACCAGATACCTAGGAACAGACGAGTCAGTTGGTAAATGCAGTAGTTTTTTACAGGCACTGAATATTTCTTGAAGGCGGTAAACGTATTACTGTTTACAAATCGTGACTATTGTCTGAGATAATACATAGAAAAGAAACATTTTTCTTTTTAGTCACGTCATATATGCATTTACATAATATAGATATATATATTCATGACCATTACTCCTTGTAGAGTAGTCAGCGTTTCAAGTTCATGACACCTAATAATGATTCTATGGCCACCTCGAAATAACTTTTAAGAAATAGACAGCACCCATCATTGTCAGGTTAATTTTCATAATATACTCCTGACATAGTATGAAAGTTAAATTTCACAAGTAAATACATACATATGTACACGAGTCATGAAAAGTTATTCCCGTGGGAGGTAGTAATCAAAATTCACCATTTTCATTCCGTTTGAATAGAGCTTTATTCAATCGGTGTGCTCTGAACATCGCAAAAGGCTAATCAGCTACGTAAATGATTTTGATTGCGCACATACATACAACAGAGATAAAGTACAACAAGATAAACATGTGTGAATAGCAGAGCACATCCTTTTTAGAGTTGTAGTGACCGTGTATACATATCGCATATTACCTATTCTAATTACAATAATAGAAATACTATATATATTCTATAATAATTTAGTTTTCCTTTCTAAGTACACGTCACATCCGTTTCCCTGTAGAACGGTAAGTTGGCATCTGCTTGATCCAGGATCCTGTTTGTTGACCTTGGTTAAAATGCTACACTATACGTCTTTCTTAAATACCTCTTTTTCAGTACATCGCCCATCCTTTCAATTCACATAAATTACGTTCTTTTTTAGTGAATTCAGATATTATAGGTACCATGTACCGAACCATGGATACATAAATATACTTGGTTCGTTATAGAATGTATGGCATTACGTCTTCATAATTATGTTTATCTCTAAAAGTATTGGTATATAAAACAAGAATGTCGTTTGCAAATGTACAAGTAGGTATATAGAGTATCCATGTCACGATCTAGGCAGGCCAATGCGGTTGCCCTTAATACGAACTAATAGTTATTCTGCCCCTCGCTGCCCTGTTGGACAGTTCACAAATTAATCGGAACTTTCGCTGATATAGGCTTTGTTTTACCTTAGAACAAACCTTACTAGCTTGATAGCACTTTAAATTGCACGTATGGGTATTAGGTTTGGTTTCTGGTGTAAATAGATTAAAAGGTTAAAATAATTGGCTACCAGCCTGAATGATTCGGTAATATTTATTCAAATCGATGCATACTCACTTTAATCTATCGGTAGGATATATTCTTAGTCATATTTTGCAATAATGTCGGATTGGAAAGAGTATTGATAACGAATTATAGCAACAGGATGATAGCCCATCACCCAATGTACCTAATGTTTCTCTTACGTTTAGGCAGTACACTGTACAGCAGAATACTATTGACACACCATACTAACAGGAGAACGAAATGAAAAAAAAGAAAAACATATTCAAACAATTTTATTTGTATCTCAAATCCAATTCGTTTCTCAATAATTAGCTCTAAAACTAACCTAAAACAGTAGGCAGATAATTAGCTAAAAGATTGAACCAGTTATTATACCCGGTAGTCCTGTAATACGGGTACGCACTACGGTAATAGGGTGAACTGTAGTAATAAGGGGAACTGTAGTAATACGGAGAACTGTAGTACGGATAATAGCCATAGTTGTAATTGTAGGCATACGGAGCGCTGTAAGACGAGTAAGATCTCTTCTTACGCAGTCGAATTTGGTCCCTGAAAGGTAAGTAATCGTCTGCATTGTGGATTTCTTGTTTCACACCCTCAAAGATTGGATGCCTTTCCTTTTGCGAGTCATGGTCCTGGTGGGGATAACCCGGTTCGTGGTGGGGATAACCAGGTTCGTGGTGGGGATATGGCTGGGGTATATCCTGTTCCTTGAGGTTTGGTTCAGGGGCGTGGTCGATGTTGGCTGCTTGGGTCAGAGCCGTACAGGCTACTAGCAACACTAGGAGCATCATCTGTGAAAGAAGAATATTATGTTTCAATTACTGGGTTTTGAAGGTATGAGTTGATTCTACTTAGAACCTATCCTTTTTAAATGTTATATCATATGGACAACTCAGACAGTTTCACCAGATCATAGATATAAGAATACTATAATAAAAGATAGACTGTACTTAACGTGACAGATAGAGTCCATTGCCGTGCATAGATACTAACTATTATATAGACTACTGAATAAATAGACAGTAGAAAATTCTTCATTGATCTAAACTAGAACCGCTTATTTCTGAATATCGAGAACCGCTATATGGTAGCGGTTATATTTTTATTTTGAACAAACAAAAAGAAGATACTAACCTTATTTCCAATGACACTAACTAGACAATAAAACTAGACTGATATTGAGTTATAACTTTTTATTCTTTTTATAGAGTGCAACCGTATTTTAATTGCTTTATTCATCTGCGATTCCATTAATTTAAACAAAGGCTAAACTAAATGATCATTCACTTATTTGTTTTTAATATGCATAGTGGAATAATTGAACAATTTAATTAGACCTGAAATTAGTTTTATTATATTTTGTGGTTACGATGGTAGTAAACAAGGGAATATTTTTGACACATCATTGAAAAAAATTATCTTACTTGTGCTGATCATAAAACATAAAAAAGGTTTACTTTTAGTTGTTATTATAAAGCATCAGTTTTCTAATTAATAGAGCTACCTCGTTTCAGAATAAAATGTTTAAATTTTTTTGTCGCATATAACTTGTAATTATGGACAAAGATGTAAAAATATTAATAAAGAAACCATCCAGTGCCTTAGTAACTTAGCCATCACTGGTAAAAAAGCAGCTGCAACACTATTCAAATCCCACTATTAGTCCCGATCTTACAGCCTAATGAAATCCTATTAAACTCCCAATTCGATAGTTGTACGAACAACAAAATGCTTTAATGGAGTAACATCAAAGCGATTTTAGCAACTTATCCCATTTCCGTTCGAGAAAATAGTGTTACAGCCTCCGTTCGGACCCTTTTGTGGTCCCAAGGGGTCGGATTGTCGCGTACAGGGTCCCATCGACCTCTAATGGGTGAAAGGGTTCGCAGAGGTATATTAATCCTGTTAGACGTGGTCAAACGGCTGGGTGGGTTTTGCGCTTTGATTGAGACCTTGGTGAGAGGCTTATTTTTTGACCTTGATCTTGTATAGACTTTAATTTATCAATGTTATATGTTACTAATATTGTTCCACGTGTTCTAGTGACCAATGTAATGTAAAGATGATAAAAATGATTCTTGCTATGAAAGTTTATACCTTTTTCCAATATTTTTATTAGTTAAGGTTTCAATGATCTTTCATAAGTTTCAAGTATAATTAGATGTACTGTCAACCTTCCTGGGATGGACATGTGGAGTATACCCATGAGTGAACTTTGACGCAGAGTAATTGTTGTTGCCAATCCGTCAGGAACAAGCCAAGGGCCGTGATAAGGGCCCGACGGAAACTTCCAACAAGATTGCTCACAAGTTTGCAGCATCAAGTGGTGTGTACGGATTGACTTACTCCCACTTGGCAGTTAGTTCATGTGAAGGGCTAGAACAGAATATTACTTACTACATACATACATAAAGTTATATATCTTAATGTACCGTGCTAGTATGCGGCATAAAAGAATGCTATCTAGTTGATGGTGTTCCTGGCATGTCGTAAGAGACCAGGGGTATATTGAATATATTGAGCGTTGGGTTAGTAACCTTCGTTACTTTTTCTAACCGTTGTTACGTTGTTTCATAATACATCCCATCGTCCAATAGACTTATTTTTACCCCTAGTTGCCTTCCATGACATGCCAAGAGGAACGGCAGTTAACTAGCATCTTTTTACGTCCTTGTCTACAGTCCAATCTTCTAGTCTAGTACTGTGACGTATATTTTATATAATCCCATTTACTACCAACACTTTATTAAGGCGTGTAATCGAGTCTTTAGCATTCTAAAGACATTTACTAATAGCAGGTTCGCAAATTAAGATGTCACGCGTTTTGATTCGAAACTCTTATTAGGTTCAGTTAACGAGGTGTCGAGTTAATTGTACGGGTACTTAGACTCGAATTAAATGTCTGGAAATGAGCTTTGATTTATGAGCTGATCTTAATGTTTTAGGTAGAATTTTTATATAAAAGAACGAAATAAGTAAAGTGCTTAGTTTTAAGTTAGGTCTAAATTAAAATATGTTTATTTGAAATTTTTGTCTTTAAATCGGGTTAAGTCGGTAACATTTATACTCATTACTAATTTTATTGGACTTTCAAATTAAATACAGAATTAATTTTTTAAATGTAAGACTACTATTTCCGTATTTTACTCTACTCAAAGATATTCATTGAGTTTAGAAAGCAACCCTGTTTGAAAAGAAAAATACATTTAACTCTTCGATGGTATCATAATAAAATGCTTTAGAGGCCTTTTACCAAAGCACTCAAGATCGAAAGTTATGGCCTATCTCGGGATCGCCCTAACAACGTTTACTCGAATAAAATCATATTTATTCTAGACTTTCTCCACCCTTAACTTGGGAGGGATACTATGGTTCTTAATCTCGATAGACAATTATCGGGTTATGTGAGAAAAACAATCGACTTTATTCTAATTATAAAGGTACCCAATGTATCTCATAGCAGTAGAGAGAACATCGTAGTACAAAATCTCCTATCTCACGTTTATTACGTTTATTTATCACGTTTATTTATGAATTACGAGTATTAAATTTGAGTATTTAACCATTACTATGGTTTTAATTACTACTTGAAGAATTAGTTATTTTTAAACACTCGCGATTTACACTCATTTTATTTACTATGTGAGTAAATTATAATATTTATATAATAATTATTATAAACATTTAATTTACTAGTTCTGCGACAACGGCCAATGCAACAGGGTCGGGTAAAATAAAGGTATTTATATCTTTATTAATTTATCGTGAAACGACCAGGTCTCATATAGTAAATAGAATACTTGAGGAATGTTACCAACTGCCATTTTTCATAGTTTTCAGTATGAAGAATATCAATATTTTATTTACCTGTTAACAGACCTTAGAATTTTCTAATAAATATGCTATATTATGTTTAGCCTTTTAGTTCTACTAGATGTAAATTTCGTGCGTTTAACATCGTTAAAGTAATAACTCGTTCTAAATGACACCTTCGCTAAATTTACTTACAGTATTAGTTACAATATCATGGTGCACCTCCACGAAATTTATCTAAGTGAATTTTTCAATTCATTTCGTTGAATACCCAAAAGAAAGTCCGAGTAACAAAACGTTTTGTTCAAGTTTTCAACTTATGCCTCTAAATCGCTAAGGTTTATCGCTTTCAGTACTTCAGTAACTTAGATAACGCGATGTACTTTCTAGCTCTGGATTTTATGCTTAGAACTTTTTTAATCATTTATATTTATGTAAAATGGCCGCCGGACTAAAATTAGGATGCAAATGAAGGGTTGGCTTCGTAACCATTTGATGGAAATGTCTTAAGTCAACATTATTTGTACACCACTCTGTACTTCCTTGTGGAATGGTCAGAGGTTCATGTTTCCATCTCGCAGTTGCATGGTAACTTTCGGCTACATTAAAGTTACCCATTACCAAGTAGTCAGGCACCGACGTGACAAGAGGTGATCAAATATTCAACTCCGAACGAAACCGGTGATATTCCATGTCACCACGTCAAGATGCTAACTATGATTTGTTAGAACTAGGCTCGTTTGTTTACTATATTGTACTACCCGTTTCAGTTTGTTGTAATATGTTTTTCTTTGTTCCAGAATGAAACTCAGTTGGGAGGAGTAGCGATGTGATGGAGGGTGCATTGCTCACTCTGCTCTTACTCACTGGTAAGATATCCACTATATCACAGTCTTACATTATACGAGCATTAACCCAACATACTTATTTAGTTCCTTAGCAATTAACTAGCCAAACGATAACGGTGATTGTGGTCTGTAAAAGTATGGCAATTATTTACGATGCATTTGAATTATTCAACTTATTTTAGAGGTGAAGATCAAGGACATCTCTAACTCTTGACATACTATACACACTTGTTTACATACAAGAACATACAAACAATCACCCCCTTTTATACCTTAACACTACGTGTATACTTTGAGACATAATATCTCCTTGGTCACCTTAAGCATTATAATGGGGTTTCTAAAAGCATTATACTTTAACATACGCTCAAATTAATTCTCCTTGCAATGTAAAGATAAACGCAAAATGGTTCGGAGCCTCGTTTACATACGGCAAGTGGTTATGTGAAGTTCTGATTTGAGTTTCGACAAGATTATAAAGGGATTAAAGTTGACAGTGCGAGTGGGGAGGCGATGTCTATGTTAATTTTCATAATTGAGAAAGTTACGTTAATTTGCTCCTTGGTTTTGTATGCCGAGGAGGCTTCGCAAGTTCTTGGCTCATACGATTGTAATATCACGTTGGTAAACGCTGAAAGGAAGGATAGAACCTGAGTGCATAAAAAACTGTAGGGCATTAAGGATATGTGTTGTAATTATATCATGCGTTATTATACTAATAAAACATGAGGTGGAATTCACAAGCTTTTTAATCTATTAGGTAGTCACAACCAGAATACTACTAATGTTTTAAATATAAATATAAACAGTTAATTCTGTATCCTAATATCTATATTCCTAAAATACATATTTCTAGAAATACATTTTTCATATTGAAAAAGGGTGTCGTTAGAAGTACCTATAACCGCGCGAGTGTATATAAAAGATGTATGAGTGTCAACAAAGCGAAAGTGGATTGTCAGGATCGGGACAGATGGCGATCCGTGATCTTTACCTAGATCCTTTTGGGACATGGGCGTGATGGGTATGTATGTATATAATAATAATCAATCAATCAATCAGCCTATGACAGTCCACTGCTGGACGTAGGCCTCCCCAAGGTAACGCCACAAAACACGATCACTCGTGGCCCTCAGCCAACCACTACCAGCGACCCTTTTCAGGTCATCAGTCCATCTGGCAGGGGGGCGTCCTACACTACGTTTACCGAGACGCGGTCGCCATTCGAGAACCGCTTTGCTCCAACGGTCGTCGGTTCTGCGACAGACGTGACCGGCCCACTGCCACTTCAGCTTGCAACATCGATAGACAATGTCTACGACATTGGTTCTCTGCCGGATAATCTCGTTCCGGACTCTGTCCCTTAACGAGATACCCAGCATCGAACGTTCCATTGCCCGCTGAGCGACATGTAATCGGTGAGCCAGCCCGACTGTCATGTTCCACGTCTCGGCACCGTATGTCATTACAGGTAGGACGCACTGATTGAAAACCCTGGTCTTAAGACACTGCGGTAGTGGCGACGAGAAGATATGACGCAACTTCCCGAATGCTGCCCAGCCCAGCTGCACTCTTCTGGAAATCTCACGCTCGAAGCTGTCCCTACCCATTTGTAGAACCTGGCCCAGGTAGACATATTCCTGGACCACTTCGAGCGTTTCTCCACTGATCGTGATCGGCCCCGGGACAACGAGCTCATTGAACATGACTTTTGTCTTGTCCAAGTTCATCCGGAGACCGACCGACCGTGAGGCAGCGTTAAGACTATGCAGCATTCCCTGTAAATCCTGCAGCGAATCCGCCATTATGACAATGTCGTCAGCGAAACGGAGGTGCGTGAGGTATCTGCCATTGACATTGATACCCATCCCAGTCCAATCCAGAGTTTTGAAGACGTCCTCCAGTGCGTTCGTGAACAGTTTCGGGGAGATGACATCCCCCTGTCTCACTCCTCTGAGCAACTGTATAGGACCTGTCTTTTGGTTTTGGACTTGAACAGATATCGATGCCACGCTGTATAGGCTCCTCAACACCTGCACATAACGCCAATCGACCTGGCATCGCTGCAAGGATTCTAGAACAGCCCAGATCTCGATGGAGTCGAAGGCCTTCTCGTAGTCCACAAAGGCAAGACACAGCGGCTGGTTATACTCATGAGACTTCTGTATAACCTGCCGCACTGTGTGGATGTGGTCTACGGTACTGAAACCTTTTCGAAATCCGGCCTGCTCCGGCGGCTGGAAGGCGTCAAATCTTGAGGCCAGACGATTTGTGAGCACTCTCGAGAACAACTTGTAGACGTGGCTTAGGAGCGCGATAGGCCTATAATTCTTCAATAGGGCCTTGTCTCCCTTTTTGAAGAACAAGGCCACCACGCTCTCACTCCACGCCTTCGGGGTAGTCCCATTAGCTAGGACGGAATCAAATAGGTGCTTGAGCTTCTGCAGGACTGGAGCTCCTCCCGCCTTTAGAAGCTCCGAGGTTATTCCGTCTTCGCCGGGAGCCTTCCCATTACGAAGTTGTTTGAGAGCGCTCCCAATTAAAAATAATAATAATAATATTTGGATATTATTACACCAATTTAACTAGCCCCTTGGTAAGTTCATTTAAGACTTATGTTAAGGGTACTAGTCAAAGTACATAGATTTAAGAAATATATACATATTATACATAGATAAATACATATATAGCATTTATAATTAACGACCAGACTGGAAAGCAGTAGAAAAGCGTAGTTCTTAACTCTGCCTCCACCGGGAATCGAACGGACCTCACGTTTAGTGTTCCGGCGGCTAATCGATCGCGCCACATAGGTCGTCGGTACGTATATGTATTTCTAGAGCTTCGAAATCACATTTTACGACCAAATTAAATCTGGCAGCATTCAGTTTAAGTCCCTTATCGCTTTTGCCACCTCATACGTATGCATGCCATTGAAAAGGTATGCTAACAGAGTCATTACCGCGTCCCTTAACGTGAGAGATTATAAAATTTGAATCATAACTAAAGAGGAGAACCGTCGCCATTTTATATAGACCTCCAACATGTTAGAGAGATAGATATATAAAATACTTTATAGTCTCAATTGCTTGTCTATACTTCTTATAATAGTGTGGGATTTTAAGTGCTTGTATATGTACACGGCTTATCACCTGTAATAATGGGAACTGACTATCTGGTGAAAACGTTAGGTTGAAGGGGGCTATAGAATTACTATATCTGTAATTGCGGAGATGGACACCTGAACCTCCGACTGTCCAATAGGGTTAATAGTCGTGAAAGCATAACTTTTCTGATGAATAATGTACCCAGCTGTCTTCTTCATTAAAAATCTGCAATCGACATGAATATGTGGAGTTAGGTGGATATCATTATGGAGCGAAAATGAGTGCTTTGCTCGAATAGGGAAAATTGGGTACATGAGCTCTGCTCAGCTCTTTGCAGGGAAATGAGCGTGATGTATGTATTTTGGATGAGACAAAAAAACTAGAAATGTGGAATGTGTAAATACCCGTGTGTACATAAATATCTATCTACCTCTCTAGGGAATACAGGTATTTTAATATGAGTCAACGTATTACAGTAGACACAAAGTGAATCCGTTAATTCCTCTCGCCTAATAAAGAGGGCGTCCCGACGAGATTGCCTCTGCGATGCACTTCGCCTCTTTATTGCTCGCGCCGGGCACTCAACCTGGGACTGTCTGTGTAACACTTATGTATAGGCATCACGACAGAATTCACTAAAGGAAAGTACAGGACTTTTGAAAGCAAAAAGCTAGGCAATATAATAAGTAAAAATTTTGACTGTTTAGGTAACAAGTAGCATGCATGATGTCGATATTCCCAGAATATGTAGACAGACGTTTGCATAACAAAAGAGTTAACGCATAGACATAGTGATCATGGTAGATTATTAAACTAATTATGATAGTCACCTTTTTACTAATATAACAACAAGACAAACGCGTTTACGGCCATTAACCCTTGCGAGGTATATATGCTTCAGAGGTTCAGATGTCCATCTCCGCATTTGCGAAAGTAGTAATTCTATGGCCACTTTGAATCCACGTGTTGACCAAACTAATATAACAGTTATATGACTAATACACCAATGCATACACGAATCTGATATTAATGCTACGAGACTTATATGTAGGGGAAGTTTTACCTACCCTGAAAGAGGTTAAATGTCGTGAATGTCTTTACGTATTCTTGTTTATCCAAATAAAAACTCGAAGCCAAAACTTTTACTTAATAAAATCTACATGGACAAAACCTAATTTTAGATGTTGTTATTTAGGTGAAATATTAGGTCTCATCTGTATAGCTTGTGTGCCCTAGAAATCTAGACGGGCATAAAAAGCCATTAATCTAGTGTCCAACTCGGAATGAAGTTGGGACAAGACATTTTTCCTTGTTGAGCCTACCCTGATAATGTATTGTTTATGGTATCATTACTCACGAGTATGTAAATGAGTATGATAAATATGTATGTTAATATATACATAGATACACGTTCTACTTATTAGGAAGAGATAATATAAGTATGGGAGGGATATTATGCATAACAAAGTGATAGCATGTCGTAGAAGACGACAGAGGGATTACGTATTTATGGAATCTATTGGAGATTGGGCTAGCAACCTGTCACCAATGATCCATATGACATCACAACCCTAATAATCCCGTTAGAAAGGGACTTAGCAGATATTCTCGTGCTTCCAAGGTTCTGTCCTCTCCAATAGCGATCAAAGAACGTAAAATTATTAATTGTAACAAGAGAACGTTATTAGGACTGATCGATACGAGATGGCGCCACCGATACATCAATTCTCGTGGACGTTAGTATCACTGCGATATATTATGTGTGATTGCGCGTTATATAGTCTCAGGGAATATGTAACAGTTAATTAGATAGTAAGAACATTTGTTGGGTCAAGCTATTTGAAGCGCTTAGCAAATATGGCTATAGTCGGAAGCCAAGGTAGAGATCCCGCCACATAAGGTGGCAGTAGCCAAACTTGGAACTAAATTTGACGTTACCGCCATTGCGTGTTATTTTGTATGAAAGGTAAATTTAGTATTACCAGCGTTGTGTTTTTTGCCCACTCTTTGTAATTTTTATGTTTGTTAAGGGTGATTATAATAAATTGATTTCTGGAGTTTCTTGTTAGTTCTTCTCCAAGCTAGGGTCTCCGCTGATCTAACCTCGGTAAAAAATATGTAAAGACAATGCTCAGTGCCATGTTTGAAATAATAGTTTTAAGAGATTCGCGATTTATACTCATGATATAAGATATAAGGGTGTGTATAAGATTGATTGCAGCTGTGGGAAATCCTACGTCGAACACACTAAACGGTCTATTGCGGACAGAGTGAAGGAACACATAATATATGTAATATATAATAAGAAGGATAAGTCCCGTTAATTATTAATCATGTTTGAAATAGTTTAATAAACATATTTTGACTTTGATATATTAATTTGTTTTATTTGAGTTTATAGCTTTGCAACCAAAGACCGTTACAAATGAAACCTATAATGTATCGAGCCGTATGGCACAGTGAGTGCTAGTTTTGGCGTGTTTACTGGTAACACTGAATTACGCGACTGTGGCGACGCCTCCAACTGCCACCTTATGTGGCGGGATCTCTAGTACTACTTCCACTTGGTGGGACACGGAGCTCAAATCAGGTCTATGGTTACAGTGTTTTTGGTCGTAAAGAATAAAATCTCTTCTTCTATCTAATTACATAAGTTCTAATTATTATTAAGAACAGATTGCAATACAAAATTAATGTAGAATATTCCTTGGTCGGTCTTCTTGAATATCATAGGGATTAAACGTCATAATCGGTTTAACTACATTGCAATGAAAGCTATCTTGCAAGAACCAAGTCTGGGTATTAAAAGGCCATCAATTAACTGGCTCCAATGCCTATTACGATGAATAAATTCTTGGAAAAGTTATTATCCGCTGAACTACCGAGGAACAAAGTTTTGATGCTTTCCAACTAATTGAATTACTTTGAGACTTTTTTCCTATTAACCAGCCAATGTATTCATAACTATACACATATACCTAATCATCATCAACACGTCCTTTAATCGTTTTCGAGGTGGATAGAACCTCGGAGATATAATATCTTGTAGGTCACTTATCAGCATGAATATTGGGGTTGGATTATCATAATGGAACATTGATGACAGGTTTCTAGCTGATCGCCCAATAGATAATATTTACTCCTAGTCCCTTAGTCGCTTCTTACGACATGCCTGGAGGAGTGGCAGCTAGTAAGCATTGTTATATGTCCCAAACAAGCACAGAACGTATTTAATGATAAGATACGAGTATATACTTGTATAAACTCGGGTTTGTTTATAGTCATTTATGTAAATAATGTAAATTTATGTGGACGTCTTATTACTTTCTTCATAGTTCATTAGATAAAATGCAACACTGTTATGTGATTTTATAAGTATGTATTCTTTTTTGTCTCTTAAAACAAATGAAGAGACATTTCTTGAAGTATAAACGCAAAACCCTTTTGATGTTAGATCTTATGATATGTGATTTCAAAGCGTGTTCTTGACCTTTGAACAAAGTCATCTTCAAAGCATTTATTAGTACCAACTACATTTATAAAGAATCATTTTTTTCTAATTCTGCGTCAAATACTTTGCCGTTCTTACATAACCACCCTTCCATTTCTTTCAAATATGAGTACGTTCTTTGTTAAGATATAGCATAAGAAGACTTAGCTTAGCAACTAAAAAAGACAAACCTTTAAAATTAACCTTTGCGGGGTAGTCAGAGGTTCAGGTGTCCATCTCCGCAATTGCGAAGTTAGTAATTCTATGGCACTATGAACCCACGTGTTGACCAGATAATAGAAGTCAGTAGTCAATGTGACAGGTGGCAAGCCATGTCGCTATTTTCAAACACTAACTATTACCTATTCGGGGAACAGGTAGGTTTCCTCACAATGTTTACCCTCACCGTAGTATTCGACGCATTTCGTAAATAACATGCACAAGTTTTATCCCCTAGTTTGTAGGTTTTAATTGTAAACGTTTTGTATTGTGTGTGTTTTGTGGCTGTAAATAAATCTTTTTATTAATATTATTATTATATGTATTTATTTATTTTAGTAACCATTTTCCGTTTAGAGAATTCTTCCAACTTTTCGCTTACAATCACCAACTCGTACCTAACAGACACAATGAGCACAACAACCCTTTCCCCTGTGTTGACGTAATTAATCAAAGAGACAATAATTTCGAAGCCCCTGCCTTAGCAATGTTTGCCAAGACAATCCACTTGTCGACTCAACTTTGACATTTCAATACAACTGCAATTTGTAAACTCTGTATGTTGAATTAATGTTCTCACTTTGAATTTGTTGTAGCAAATTAAAAGTTTCCTTGACAAATGTTATTGTTTGCGGTAGATGTTCAAATGTGACTTGTTTAGGGAGAGAAAGTTAAAATAACTTTTATTTGTAAGTTAAAATAACTCGTACATACAACAGTGCTTATAATACATACATTCTGTGTACTAAGTATCGGGAAGTCGTCAATAAAACAAAAAATACAAATTATTCATCTAAATTTATTTTATCGCCTTCAAAGTAGGCCCCATCGCTTGCAACACAACATCTCCAACGCTTCACCCAGTCTTCCATACATTTTTCATAGGCTATTTGCGGTATGGCCTTTAGCTCATTCAGCGAATTTTCTTTTATGGCTTCTATCGACTCAAAACGTTTTCCTCGAAGTGGTTATTTTAAATTGGGAAATAAAAAAAAGTCAGACGGAGCCATATCAGGTGAATACGGTGCTTGGTCGAGAACTTTTGTTGAACTTTTCGCTAAAAACTCTTTCACTATAATGGCTGTGTGTGATGGTGCAGCATCCATGAGTTGTGTTGTCACAAATCTGCACGTTTTCGGCGGATACTCTCACGCAAACGCTTCATGACGCCTAAATAATATTCTTTATTCACTGTTTCTCCCTCTGGAAGGAATTCGGAGTGAACCACACCACGGTAGTATAAAAAAACTGTCAGCATAACCTTGATTTTGGAGCGACTTTGCCGCGGTTTTTTGGGTTTCGGCTCGTTTTCGAGACGCCATTCTGAAGACTGTTGGCTTGTTTGCATGTCGTACTCATAAACCCATGTCTCGTCGCCAGTCATAATACGTTTCATAAAGGTCGGATCCGTAGAAGCTCGGGAAACCATGTCTTCAGCGACATGCTTTCGCTGCGCTTTTTGAACAAAATTGAGCTCTTTTGGAACTAGTCGAGCGGCGACGCGTTTCATGCCTAAAATGTCAATGACAATGTTGTGGACGGACTTAAAAGATATGTTCACCACACTAGCCAACTCTCTCAGACTCATACGTCGATTTTCGAGCACTAGCTTCTTGATTCTGTCGATGTTTTCTTTGGTCGTAGCGTTTGAAGGTCTACCAGAACGAGGCAAGTCTACTACTACTTCTCGGCCTTCTTTAAAAGCCTTATACAATTCATAAGCCCTTGTTTTCGATAAACACGATTCGCCATAGGTATTCCGCAATTCAAATTTTTAGTGTTTCACCACATGAAATATCATTCGAAACACAAAATTTAAGGCACACTCTTTGTTCAACAATATTTTCCATTGTGAAAATCGCCGAGAACTCAAAACTATGACCAACAAAAAGTGTAGTTTAAAACAAATTAAATGACAGATCCCGCTCAAATTTTGCGCGCTAAATCAGTACAGTGCTACCAACATGCAGTAAAAAAATTAGAACGGCCTCTTTTACGCGAGTCTTTTTATTGACATATTCCCGATACTTTTTACACAGAGTAGTATATACAAATACGTCACAGATGATCACACAAAACCTAGTGATAGACATCACATCTAGCTGTTTAGTATATTTTTTTCTGTCTCCAATATTATAGGTTTTTTTCAGTTTAAGCGGCGTAATCTCGTTACACTGACTTCAGGCGTTGACTAATACAGCGCTCATTCCAAGACATAGACAGGCTTTCTTACAATGAACTTGTTGCGAGTCCATTTCACAAATTATTACACATACTTCATTTATGCTTTATTGTACACACGATATGTATACATTTACAAATGAACAGAAATAGACAGTATATACAATAGTCCTACTGGAGAGATCCCTCTGTACGGTCTGCTGAAGGTAGCTGTGCAGCTTATTTGTAACCTTTACATAATTTTTAATAACACTTACGAAGTCATATTGGTACTTAATGAACAGTACCAATATGACTTCGTAAATGTTCTTTTTCCTTCTGTCGTAGGTTGTGCTAGCTACACAAACTCCCTCGAGGGCAACGAAGAGGAGCTCAGGAAGGCATGGGTGGAGATCCCGGACGACCACGTGGCTCTGGGGGGAGACCTCCAGATTGGTATCCATGGCGTGCCAAGTGGAGAGACCAAGGTGCGCATCGCTAGGGAAAGCGACGATGGACGCACGCAACTTGCTACCATGCCCCTCGCTCTCGACGCCGAGAGTCGAATGGCCATTCCCTGTGGCTACTTCTCTAGAGGCGGCATCTATTATCTGGAACTGGTATCAGACACAAAAGACAATCTCATTGACAATGATTACCTTAGCAACAACATAAGTGATTTCGACAAGAGAGAAGTGGGTAGGGATAAAAGAGACATCAATGCTAGGACAGATGACGCAGTGCTTTTAGAAAGTGGTGATAGTGTAGTGAAGTCGTATAAGTTTGAAGTGTTGTGGCCGGTGGCTAAGCTGGATGTGACTCCGGAGCAAATACAGACGTATCCTGAGAGACAGGTGACGGCCATTATAGAGTTTTCCAAGGTGGTTTGCACGCCGATAGAGGCGACTGCGGACTTCTGGTTGGAGCTGCTCTATTGTGGGCACTCGAGTGGGGGAGCCGTTCTGTGCGATGGCAAGAATTCTACGACCAAGGCTCATGTGCTGTATTCCGAACAGGTAAGAACAATAATGTAATGTAATAATTGATGCATTTCTAATAGCATTGTATGTGTAATGTGAAATCTAAGATGAAAATGGTGTGACAACTTTCTTCTCTTAAGGCAAACGTAGAAAGTAGTACCTTTGTTAAAGACATGAACGTCAAAAATACGTACCATAAACAAACTTACGTCCAAAGGTGAACTGATATAGGTTCACGATGTTTTAGTATTCATCCATACATATCAAGCCCTTAACCCTACAGAGGGTAAGACTGATAACGGATCCCTTCCTATTCTTCTTTATATGTATTTGTAGATGCACGGCTTCCCCGGCCGTAGGACGATGACGCTCCGCTGCGAGCTGTTTGGTCAAGCTGGAGACTACGCGCTCATCCTGCGCCCAGCCGCCGCCGCAGGGCCTCAAGACATCGCCTCTGCCTTCATCAAGGTAACAATAATGTTAATAACTATTGCCTATTTATGCTAAAAAATAGGATGCATGCAAATGCATATTTATAATCAACCCCCTAAACATGATAGACAAAGACTATCGATCGTCATCGGGAGTAGTCCTAAAAAATATTTCTTGGATCATTCAAATCGTTGAACATTCTTATGTATGTAACAAATAAAATACTATGTTTTGTATATTGATATTTTTTATGATACTTTTATAATAATGTCTCTAATTATACGCAACACAAATAAGTATACAAAGTACTAAGATACGCAATTAAGACTTTTTTCCAATGGTCAAATAGTATGCTAAATATTCCTAGCACCATTTTCGCTGTATAGAATAAGCATTTCTCTATTTGTTTCATTATCATAGTTTGTATAAAAACAAAAGTACTCTCAGATACGAAGCATAAGTTTTCCACTTCACTTCGAATTAAGTTGAGACAAGTGAAACTAGCCACCAAAGCTTTTAACTTATTAACTAAGTGAATATTTTCTCTTCTTTCTGCTGAATACTTCTGCTGTGCTGTTTTTGTCAGCATATTAAAGTATACTGTACTATTTCTACATAAGATTAGCAACTAAGGAGCTTATGGTTGACTTTAAGTAAATGATGTTTAATGAACATACATATAAACGTATTACGCTTATTATCATCTTCCGGGAACTTAAGTTTTCAACTGAACAAATTCAAAATTAATTCAGGTCGTCTGAAACCTCATTTTCAAAAGATTGTAAGCATTCAATGATGTTTTTTATTCTGAAGTATTAATTTTGCTACGTTCCGAGTGTTCAGAAATTGAATGTCCACGATCAACTGTGCATGTTAGTCTTGGGCCATTCAATACATACATACACATCACACCTGATTCCCTGTAGAGGGGTAGGCAGAGATCACGAATCCCCATTTGTCCCGATCCTGACAGACCACTTTCGCTTCATTGACATTCATACATCTTCTCATACACACTCGGCGGTTATAGGTATTCCTAACGTCACCTATATTCAATATAGCGTCTATCTGACAGTTATGTGTCTTATTAGGCCGACCCCTACGTAACCGCCCTTAAACCGCCATTCAAAACCCATACCTTCCTTACCTACCATACCTAATAATCTGTATGTATCTGAGTCAGGTACATACCTCCTCCCCTCTTGGATCACGTTGAGTGTGGACGTCTTTGTTGTGCTAAAATTATTTCTGGGTGTAGTTAGACTGGGAATTTTAGTGTGTTGCAAGTTGGAATTGACTGATAACGCCATCTGTCGTGGAAAGTGGAGATTGCTTCACTGGAGGTTGGAGTTTTGCCCGGAGTGGAAGCCGTTCTTTGCCTGACCTATTGTGAGTTGAACATTACTAGTAGCGACATCTATTGTGGAAACTTGTGAAACTATCTTTTGTCGCGAAGAAGTGAAGCACAATAATAAGGAATTCTATCAATTTACTTGCTGGGTTTGATTGAGATTATTTATTAAATATGTCTGTAAAACGTTCACCGCCAACTACTCCAATCACGGCTGGAATAATTTCTCAATCTAACTCAACGCCAAATCTAGCCATTTCTGATGGAAATGTCACCCATAGACCCCTAAAAAGGAAACAAATTGATGATTTTGAACAGCTTATGGAGCGTATGCAGGATATGTTCACTGCCTGGTCGGATAAACAAGAACGTAAATATGATATTCTATTGCAAAGTGTGGAGAAAATTCGTGAGCAAAATGAGGAGATCAATAAAAACATCGAATTTCACAACCAAAAATATGAAGAACTACAGGAAAGAGTAGGAAAGTTGGAAGATGAAAGAAAAAATGATAAGTTGTACATTTCTAGCTTAGAAAACAAGTTGGAAAAATTAGAAAAAAACACCCGGGTTTCGTGCCTTGAGGTCAGAAACATTCCCATTCAAAAGGACGAAAAACCGGAAGATTTGCAAGAGTTTTTTCTTAATATTGGAGAAAAAATCGACCTACCGTTGAAGCCAACTGACTTACGTAACGCGACTCGAGGATTCGCAAAGGATGTCACGAAAAAACCTATTATACTGGATTTCTCAAGTACAATTATGAAAAATAAATTCCTAAATGCTTTTAAGGAATATAATAGGAACAATGTTGAAAAACTAAATACAAATCAATTAAAGATTAAAGGAAATACCCAGCGAATTTTTGTCTCCGAATTCCTAACACCGAGAATGAATAGATTGTTCTACCTAGCGCGTGACTTTGCAACGTCCAACGAATACAAATACTGCTGGGCAACTCATAATGCCATCTATCTTCGCCGGAAGGAAGGAGAACGTTTTGTAAAGCTAAGAGAAGAAGAAGACTTAAAGAAATTACAATCTCAAGCATGACTAAACTTGTTAATCCAACCACAACATAAACAAAACATTTTTTTAACAGCTTTTAAAATATTTTGCATGTATTCTATTTTTTTGTATATTTTGGATAAAAACTTTATTGCCTACACATTTTTTTCCAAGGTAAATACCGCAATAAAACAGACAATACACTATTGCACACTAAAATCACACAAAGAAATTCATCTACACATACAAACACACTTGACAAAAAGAAAAAATCAAATCTACAGAATTAATAAAAATCAAATCAATCAACAATCTTCAGAGTGGGGTAAGTTTCATTTTTATTTGCTTATTGCCTCATACATGCGTGCTTCATTTATGTTACAAAAAAACAAAATTCGCGGATATAAATACATTAATAAATAATATAGATAATTACACGGTATCTGATGTTATAGTTCGTGAACCCCAAAACTGTAATAATATAATACCAGATCACAATATCTATTTGAAAATCCTGCAACTTAATATTCGTAGTTTAAACAGAAATTTTGACTCCTTTTGTGCTTTACTAAAAATTATTAAAATACAATGTGACATTATCGTACTCTCAGAATGTTGGTTATCGGTCGTCAATAACTTACCTACACTTGAAGGTTACTCTCAGTATAAAACAAATAGAAACTATAATCAAAATGATGGGGTGACAATTTATATGAGAAATACATTAAATTGCATAGTTGAAGAAGCAGAGTTAATGGAAGCCAATTGTATGGTAATCAAATTTGGTCGGGAAACGGTGGTTATTGCAATCTATAGACCGTGTGCATTTAAGGATATTGATCCTTTTCTCAACTCACTTCAAAAATTAATTGAAGAACTTAAGGTTTTTAACAACATTATTATTGTAGGAGATGTGAACATAAATATAGCCGAAATGGATAACAAAACAATGAATTATCTTGACGTACTAACTTTCTGTGGCCTACTTCCGGCACATTTTGTGCCCACTAGAAAAACAAGCTGCCTAGACCATGTCATCGTTAAAACAAAGTTAAATTCTATTACTTGTATAATTCAGTCTGCAATAACTGATCATTACGCAGTACTTTTTGGACTTAAAACTAAACAAAACCATAATTTGTCGAAAACGATTTATAAAACAAAAATTGATTATGAAAATATTATGAAAGAGAGTACACAAATAAGCTTTGATGACATATTAGAATCTACAGATGTAAATTGGGCTACAGATACTATAATACATAGAATACATCAATTAATACTTAGTAATACACTAAAAACTAAAATACCGCGAAGTAAAATGACTTTTAAACCTTGGATTACAGTAGGTCTTGTCAGATGTATACGAAATAGAGACAGAATGCATATGGCACTTAGAAAAGATTCTGAAAATGAGGTTATTAAAACTACATACAAAAGATATAGAAACTATTGTAACAATATATTAAAGAGATGTAAAAGGGCTTATGAGAGAGAAAAAATACATGCATCTAAAGGAAATAATAAAGAAATGTGGAAGACCATAAATGATGTCACACACAGAAATAAAAAAGGAAGCCCACCTACAGAACTTCTTAATATAGCGTCATCACCATCAGAAGCACTTAAAATAGTGAATAATTACTTTAAAAATGTAGCCACTGACCTTGCAAAACAAATTTTGTCTCATAATATACCACCTTTTACTGAAGCACAAGTTTCCGCTAGCAATTTGTCAAAGTCTTTCGTTCTCCTAGAAACAGATCATAGTGAAGTTGAGTGTATTATACAAAACCTAAAGAATAAGAAATCGGTCGGTTGGGACGGCATATCTGCGTTAATAGCCAAGCTCTTGAAAGATCAAATTGTTCCGCCTCTTACTCACATTTTCAATAACTGTCTAAGTCAAGGTAAATTTCCAGATTCTCTTAAAAAGTCGATAGTTGTTCCAATTCATAAAGGAGGTAAAAAAGATAGCGTCAATAACTATCGACCCATCTCACTACTACCGATAATGTCAAAAATACTGGAAAAAATCATAAATAAAAGACTTATAAAATACCTGGAAACAGAAAAATTGCTTTCGGACGCACAGTTTGGTTTCAGAGCAGGGAGATCCACAGATGATGCCGTTGCCAATTTTACAAATTTTGTTACCACTAAACTGGACCAAGGATTAAAATGTATCACAATCTTCCTTGACTTAGCAAAAGCTTTTGACACCGTTTCAGCTGATAGACTAATTGTGCAACTTGAAAAGCTTGGTATCAGAAATAAGCAACTTGAGCTGTTTGAAGACTACCTGTCCAATCGTGTACAAAGCCTTAAGATTGGTGATAGTGTCGGTGCGGAGGTGAATATTTCGCTAGGTGTTCCCCAAGGTAGCATACTTGGTCCTACCTTATTTTTATGCTACATAAATGAATTGTGTCAAATGAAATTGGAAAATTGTAACATTATAGCATACGCAGATGACACTGCACTGACCTTTTATGCTGATACGTGGGAGAGCGTTTTCAAAATAGCACAAAAAGGCTTCAACAAAGTTTGTCACTGGTTAGCAGCAAGTGTCTTGACTCTAAACGCTTCAAAAACTAAATATATCGCCTTTTCCATAAAAAAACCAAAAGAAAATTTTGATTGTCATGCATTGCTTGCTCACCATTGCTGTAGCCCAGAAAACTGCACCACATGCCCATCCATTGAACGAACAAGTAATATAAAATACCTTGGGGTCAAAATTGACGAGCATATGTCCTTCGAAACACATATCAACACCCTATCCCAAAGGATTAGAAAACTGACGTTTGTGTTCAAACAGCTGAGGCATGTCGCAGATAAGGACATTATGAAAACCGTTTACTATGCTCTTGCTCAGTCACTATTAACATACTGTGTGTCATCATGGGGAGGTGCAAATAAAAGTAACATGTTACGCATTGAACGAGCCCAAAGACTTATCCTAAAAGTAAGCCTCTTCAAGCCACGAATGTTCCCTACAGTAGAACTTTATAGAGAAGCTCAAGTGCTGACGGTAAGACAGCTCTTTATCTTGGCGATTCTTTTGAGAAAACACTCTGAAATACAATATGATAAGGGTGACTACATGGTATCAGTTTTGTCAGATAGACGTTTTTATGAAGTGTGTGATCGGGCGACTGTTAGAACAAGTTTTGTAAAAAAGTTCTACAGCTTTCAGAGCAGTAGGTTGTACAACCTAGCAAATAAAAAAATTTCTATTTTTCCTAAATGTAGGTTTGAAGCTAAAACAGCTCTCACCAAATGGCTACAAAGCCTAACCTATAATGAAACTGAAAAGTTGTTGGAAGTTGTGAAATAACTCGTATCGAATAGTCTGTAAAAAATTTAATAAATATAAATAAACTCTAAATTTAAAACAAAATTAAAATAAACAGATTAGGTAAAATACGGTTTGTCTACACACATGCACACACACACACACCCACACACACGCACACACACACACCACACATATAAAAAATAGATTTTAGTCTCCCTTCCACTAAAGATGTTTTTATTGAAGTCGTTTTACTTTTTGTCCGAGAGGTGGAGGCCAGGAGCTCCAAGACACAGGTTCTACCTAGTTTGGAATCCTGTCTCCCACGCCTAAATTTTATGTTCTGTATTTGTTCTGTCTTGTATCACTTTTTAAATGGGAGAAATAAATAATTTTTATTATTATTATTAGGTAGTAAATCATACCGTGGCATAATTATTCTATTTCTCATTTTAATAAGTAGGTGGTTTCTGTACATTTTTACTCAGCAAAAAATTTAAACAACTATAAATATTATAGTTGTTTAAATGTTTTGACTTACTTACTTTGACTTATTTCCTGTTATCCTTTAGCAGAGATATAGGACTCAAAGAATGTTTCTCCACCGTGGGCGATCTTGCGCAATCTCTTTCAGATCTCCCCACTGCAGTCCCATGGATTTAGCTTCCTTAAATTTAATTTAAAATGTTTTGGTGAGTAAAAACGTACAGAAAGGTATATACATTTTTTTTTCTTTACAGGCCGATTGGTCGGAGCAGTTCGTGCTAAACGTGAACGGGGGCTCCGTGTTCCCGTGTGGGGACGGGATTCGAGCCCTGTTCCAGTACCCCGAGTGCGTGCTAGAGGGGGCAGACAGAGTTCGGGTGTTCGGGAGGGACGGGGACAAGCTCAAGTATGTGGCTGAGAGGAGAGTGAGGAGGTAAGGTATTAGGGTTGCTAGCCTTTCCACTCAAGTGACAATGCTGTAGTAAAGTCATAGGGTAGGTGATTAATATATGTTGAATTAAAGGGGCTTACGAATAACGATGTTACAATAATCTGTCGTACTAACTGTAAATGTATTTTTTTCTCAAATATGTCTGATCATATATAGATAACTGGTGGTTTTAGACACTGTATATTTCAATAAATTTATGTTTTTATGTATTTATAATTAAATAAATGTAAATATAAACAACTTTTAGCAAGGATTACTCATGTTTACGCGTTTAGTAGTTACCGTTGCTTTCGATAGTGCGACAATATTAGTCTTTCGATTTTAATTAACGATTGAAACTATACAACATAATGGAACTGCTATATACTAAAACAAACAAAGATTCCAATTCCCTATCTACCTCACAAAGATTACCCATCAACCTACGCATACAAGTAGCCATTAAAACCCAATAGAGCAGTAATCGAAGTGCAATTAAAACATGACGCCTCCGCTGCGACCGCTAATGAGCTGCCCAATGGTCAGACTACCGCAATCAGTTAATTAACGGACACTAAACACAGAATACGTAGCATCGAGTAACTTGTACTATACATACGAGTACATACATGTTGTTATATGTATAAAGGGAAACTTTCAAATATTGGGTAATAATAAAGTATTTACTAATATGAAGTAAGAATCGATGAATTGTGTAAACTTACCTGATTACATAACTATGTACATACATATATACATATCTCACAGAAGAAATTGATAAGTGTTACACTAGATATTATTGCATTCATTAATAATGACGGCGTACGCTAAACACAGATAGTGTAGCAATGAGTATATTGTACGATAACACATTAATGTTATGTGTACATAGGGGTTATATTACAGAATGTAAATACATCTAGTAGATATTCTTTTGTGTCCGAGGTTCTATAGAGACTTTAACAATAATTATTGCATAGATCGCTAGCCAACCCTAAATCCCTCCATTACAACAAAACGAGCAGAAAGACAGCTAGTTACCTCTTTTTTTCCCCACAGAGGGCAGCATACAGCGGCGTTCGACTGCCGGCTGTTCAGCGAGAGGTATCCTGAGTACTGCTTCGTTTACGTGTCGCAAGCTGTCACGGGAGCCGTGGCTAATGTCAGGATGGACTGCATGCCTACTTTACCTCTATCTGGTAAGTTATTAAATTTCTAAATGTTTTTATTCAATATAAGTAATTGTATATTCATTGGACGTCAAGATATATTAGAGTAGCATTGGGTGCCTTACAACTATTCTGCCGATATTAGTATAACAAAATGAAGCAAAAGTGGGTTGTCAGGATCGGGACAGATTGGGTTCCGAGGTTGTGCCTACTCCTCTGAAGAAAAATGGGCGTGATGTGTATGTATGAAATAATTTGGATTATGATTAGGGCACTAGTTGTTTATCAATATATATGCTACAGAAAATGCTAAGAAATCATGAAAAGTGTAATTTCGGCAACATTGCATAAAAAAGTTCATGCAAATAGTGTTTTAGGAGATATCTTCTGGTCTTTGTGGGTTTGTACACGCTGAAAGAGATCATAGGACACTAATGTATAATATACAGTTTATGAAAATGATTTTAAAGTCACTTTAACGCTTCTAAAAATGATGGAAAAGCCTCTTTGCAATTCCCTAAAAAACTACGCAAGCAGCTTTATAAGCCATATTCTTAGACCTATATAGGCATACCTTTCTGATAGACTGATAGATTGACAGAAGATAGTACATATCGCATAACTAAATACCGACTTTCCGGTAAAACCACTTTGCGTATCTTAAGACTAAGACCTTAGAAACGTATACTGTAATTTAGCTCCTAGTCAGACGCTTGAGTAACCTGAACTTCAGTATTTGACTAAGCTCTACATAGATTTCAAGTAAACCCTTGCAGTCGACTTGTTGTAAGGTATATTTCGTTTTTACCATATTCAAATAGTGTAGTAAGAATATTGTTAAAAAATATACACATATAAAAAGTGATTACTGAGAACAAAATGAATTAATACTGAACCTATTTCGCCTAAATTTACAAAGTCATTTTGGTCTCTAATTTTTAGACCAGCCTTTTGCAAAATACATACATACATATACTCACGTACGTCTCCAACAGGATAGGAAGATACTATAGATCACCACCTGGAATGATCATGAAAATCTCTTTTGCTTCACTCACACCCATCAACCATCTCATATATGCAAGAGCATAGGTAATATGAAGAACAGAAGACTGTTCTTCATACTACATACACCCTTGCCTTTAGCCTTGAGAAAAATGTAAGGGAAGTAGAGGCGTGAATATATGTATGTATAGACAGTCCCAGGTTGAGTGCCCGGCGCGAGCAATAAAGAGGCGAAGTGCATCGCAGAGGCAATCTCGTCGGGACGCCCTCTTTATTAGGCGAGAGGAATTAACGGATTCACTTTGTCTGTAAAATGCAATTTACTTATTACAGTGACAATGTACATATAGTATATAGTTGTATATAGATAGATACATAGATTTAAATACATCTATAATAACTCACCAGCTCTTACTAGCAATATTGATATGAGAATACCTATAGGTGCTTTATGGAAAATAATTATCGTATTGCAAGCTCAAAGTCTCAATAGATTGTTTCCCTTAGTCATTTAATTGCATTTTACGTAATGCTATAATTATATGGTCTCATATTAGTCTAGGAGGAAAACATAAAGACTAGCCTAGCTTCCGCTTTACCCGGCGTCTCGTAGAAGACTGAAGTAAAGGGTTAATGGAATATATCGGACGATGGGCAAGGGAACAGATATTGTAAACCACTGACATGATCCCGTAAATTTTACAAAAAGCGAACAAGGAAATATTATATAAGACTAAATAGGTAGACACAAAGTTAGTTGCTAGGATTGGGACGGATGGCGTCCAGTGATCTCTGCATACAGGGAATCGGGCATGATGTGTATGTACGTATAAATAATCATGATTAATAACTAACGGGACTTATCGCGTATGTTTTTATATGATAAAGTTACCTTTATTAACCCGACGTTTCGGCTACGTTGCAGCAGCCATGGTCATGGGCAGACTGATCACTGATCATAACTGATAAAGGTAACTTTATTATATAAAAACATACGCAATAAATCCCGTTAGTTATTAATCTTGAGTATAAATCGAGAATCTCTTAAAACTATAATTACGTATGAATAATAAAATATTTCCCTCAAGGTTCTGTCCATCCCCTCGGATATAAAGTGTGCAAATGTATGTTTAAATTCCCTTCCAGAAGGTGGCGCTGGCGGGTGGGGCGAATGGTCCCCTTGGTCTCCGTGTCCTGCCCCAGACCACTGCTCCACCAGGACTCGAAGCCGCCACCGCTTCTGCGACTCCCCACCACCCGCCTACGGAGCCAAGTACTGTGAGGTAAATGACTGTTTACAGTTACATTTCCATTATATATTGCGACTAGCGACCAGCTCCGGCTTCGCACTTCTGGCTATTTAGTGGATGTTATTATACATATAAACCTTCCTCTTGAATCACTCTATCTATTAAAAAACAGCATCGAAATCCGTGTTGTAGCTTCAAAGATTTAAGCAAACAAATGGACATAGATAGGGACAGAGAAAGCGACTTTGTTTTATACTATGTAGTGATACGCAACACTTTGATGGTCAAGGGGATGTTGTAAAACTTGGCTATATGTACACTAAATGATAACACGACTTCACTCGATATTTAAGTCGCTAACCAAGTATACATATCCATGAATACACAAAAGTAATTGAAAAATGGTGAGTATGGTTTGTCTGCCAGTGTCATTAGAATTCCTCAACATGGTAATAACGAATTTTGAAATATGTTGTGTGAATCGCTGAAAAAATCAAACTTTATTGCGTGACCTTAAAGTTATTTTTACAGGATTCGAGGACAAGTGGCTGTTTATATGCATCCATATAGAATTGTTGTGTGAATAAATTGTCATTATTTCCTGTTTACGTAAGGTTTCAATCGAACATACCATACACGTGATACGAATGCTTAACACTTTGCAGGAGATATTATATTGGGGATTAGGGGGAAAAGGGATAACAGAGCCTTAACTCCTTATCTCCCTCGATAGTACATACATATATATCGGCCATGGTAGTTTTATACACCGTATTAAATAGAATTTAAGAATAAGAATTTAAAGTTATCAATAAAATGTGTAACCTGACCTAATTGTGAAACTGTATACCTCGCAGAATTAAATGACAAGTGTGTTACTAGATAGAGTACCCGCCACATAAGGTGGCAGTAGCCAAACTTGGAACTAAATTTGACGTTTCCGCCATTGCGTGTTATTTTGTATGAAAGGTAAATTTAGTATTACCAGCGTTGTGTTTTTTGCCCACTCTTTGTAATTTTTATGTTTGTTAAGGGTGATTATAATAAATTGATTTCTGGAGTTTCTTGTTAGTTCTTCTCCAAGGGTCTCCGCTGAACTTCTTCTTCTCAATCGTTACGCTCTTATCAGAGCGGTCGTGGTCTTCATGACGTGGCATCTTGAGCAGCCGAAATGGTTGGTGAACTAACCTCGGTAAAAATATGTAAAGACAATGCTCAGTGCCATGTTTGAAATAGTTTTTTTACATACATACATACACATCGCGCCTGATTCCCTGTAGAGGGGTAGGCAGAGATCACGGATCCCCATTTGTCCCGATCCTGACAGACCACTTTCGCTTCATTGACATTCATACATTCTCTAATACACTCTCGGCGGTTATAGGTACTCCTAACGTCACCTTTTTTCAATATAGCGTCTATCTGACTGTTACATATATGTCTTATTAGGCCGGCCCCTACGTAACCGCCCTTCCACTTCACTCATATATATTCCTTTTGTCAATATATAGTTTTTTTAATTTGTACTTAGATCATAAAATAACTTTCAAAGAGAGCTTATGATAGGGCCTATTTTGAATAAAAATATTTTGACTTTTGACTTTGGTATATTAATTTGTTTTATTTGAGTTTATAGCTCTGCAACCAAAGATCGTTACAAATGAAACCTCAATATAATGTATCGAGCCGTATGGCACAGTGAGTGCTAGTTTTGGCGTGTTTACTGGCAACACTGGATTACGCGACTGTGGCGACGCCTCCAACTGCCATCTTATGTGGCGGGTACTCTAATATTTATGGCTAATCGAAATTCCCGCGCTCAGCAAATCTGGATTCCCGATAAACTTTTCGCCAATGAGCTGCGGCCGTGGCATAACCAAGGGCGCATGCGCCGTTGCTAAGGCCCTATTTGGTCGTTTGTTATGGCAACAAGCGTTGAAGATCAGTCGAAATCAACTGAGAGTAGACTAAACATATTTATTTTCCTTTTTCTATTATTTTAATTTAGTCACGATATTCCAATTTCTAGTTGTGTTTAGGATATTGTCAAAATGCCACCGAAGAAAGAGAAGAAGGCCGAGGGGGGAGGGGCAGCTCAACCGGTGAAAGTATTCACTGAGGTAGAGAGACAATTTATGGAATTGGAAATAGCCGAATGCAACAGAAAGATTGCCAGACTCCGAGAAACTGTAGATTCGTTTGAACAGCAAAATGAGGAATTGCAAAAGGCGTATGAACAGCTAGACACGGATAGGGCTGATATAATAGCTTACTTGAAGAAATCCTTGAACACCAAGACCGAAGAGAATGCCGAACTGAAAGAGAAGGTGAGGGGATTGGAAGAAACGAGGGACCTCGAAAACAGTGGCAGCAATGCCAAGGTAAAAGAACTGGAAAGAAATTTCACGCTCATGAAGGACACTCTCACATCAGAGAATAAACTCCTGGCAGGGAAACTGAACACTCTGGAGGAATTCCGACAGATCAAGGACGACCTGATGAGGAAGTTTGAACAGCAAGAGCAAGACTTCAAAGACCAAGAATTGAAATACAAAAGACTTATATACGACGCTGAAAAAAAGTTTGTCATCGGCAAAGACAAGTTAAAAAAAGAAATGGAGGGCAGGTTGCTGCAACTCGCGCAGGACTTTCAAGATGCTTCCGAGCTGAGGATAGCCGCGTCGACCCACCGCGTCATTCGCGAAAACATCGCTATAAACAATGAGCTAGACAACATACTGTCGACACAATCTAAACTCTCTGAACAAAATAAAAAATATAAGGAGAGTGAACGTACGGCGCAAATAGCGAAGGAGATGGCAGAGGAAGAGCGAGACAGCGCTATAAATAAGAGCGTCGTGCAGTTGAAAGTGATAAGCCAACTGACGTCTGCTTATCAGGACTTGAAAAAGGAAAGAGCTATTTTTGAGAAGAAGTTGTTCGATTGCGATAAGTTGCAAGAGAAGTTGGAGCAAATGACCGAAGAGAACGCCAATTTGAGTTTGAAAGTTCGTATTTTGGAGCAAAACCTACACGCTCGACTTAGTGAGCAAAACAAAATAACAGCGGAAACTCAAAATATTCTGAAGGAATCCGAGAGACTCAAACTCATACTGAGGCAAGCGGCCCATGCCGTCAAAGCTAGTTTAAAATTAGATGAATGGTCCAGAGATGACCCAAAAAGAGATGTATATGACAGAAAAATCCTATTGAATCGTATATTAGAAATAGTCTCACAATATCGAGAAGTTCAATTTTCAGAATCTATGGATACTTTGCTTTCCTTCACTAAAATTTATGAAGAAGGTGACTTAGGTTTTGTGCCCAGGCCCGTTAGTAAACAATCTATCGCAACGATAGGCAGTATTCATTCAAAGGAATCTATAGAATCAAAAGCAGAAGTGCCGCAGGACGTATTATCTGTACATTCCTCTATAGCATCCGTCCCCGGTATTAAAGTTGTACAAGTGTCTTCAAAAGAAGGCCCAAGAAAGTCTATAGAAAGCTTGCTTTCTTTTGTGAGATCTGAAAAATCATCTCTTTCTGGTGAGGCAGAGGAAAAGTCTGAAACAGATGAAGTACAAGGGATAGATGCGTCCATTGAGCCAAAACGAATAGGCAAAGATAGCCTATTTGGCTCAAAACTAAAACGTGAAGGCAGTATTTCTTCTGAAAGCATAGTTACATCCAAAACAAAATTATCAAAATTGAAAGTTATTGAACCAACGCAAGATATTGAAGGAGAGGAAGCAATTGAAGATAAAATACCTGTTTTCCAGTCAGTGGATTCACTTACAGGCATACATATGTCCATCGATGAAATGAATATTGATCAAGAAGATTTAGGCGCTGAAGAATTGGCGGAAGCAACTGGTGTAGGCTTCCTCATTGATGGTGATGTCGAGGAACCAAATCAGCATGCTCCAGACACTTCTGAGTTACAACGTGAAGATGACAGTATGGGCCGTAGAGGTAGTACACAAAAAATTGCGCGTGTTCTTAGTGATATTCAAGAACAATCCGCATCGAAAGAACGATTCGAAACCAGGGATGATAAAGGTGGAAGTATTACAAAGCAACTTTCAAGCAAAACTAATATTGCTGATGAAGCCAAAGCTGGTATCTTGAAGAGCTCGATTTCCGGGCAAGAGCAACTTGGGAAAGAAGAGAGTTATGCTAAATCTTCGCTACTGAAAAATAAAACGGAATCGATGAAATCCTCTGAAACCAAATTGCTAAGCAGTAAAGAAAAACTATCTAAATTATTAAGTACAACCGAAAGCGTACCCCGACAAGGAAGCCAAATAAAATCTTCATCGGCAACACGCAGCAGACACGGCTCACAATCAGTGACCGATAGCAAAACGAAAAATCTCAGTCAAATACAACGATCAATGTCTGCGAGCACCAAATCAAAGGAAAAACTCGCTTCTGGAAGCAAAACCGCAGAAGTAAGACAGGCTAGTGGTAGTCGCGTAGAGGTTGCGCCAGAAGGGAGTCAAGTTAAGGCAGATGGCAGCAAGCTGAGCAGTAAACTAGCAGCTAGCAAACAAAGCGTCAGTGACAAAATTACTTCATCAAAAGATGCCGCTAAATCTAGTAGCTTGTCGGTAGAATTAAGACCTTCTGAGGCAGGAGAACAAAAGAGTTCATCTACATCATCTATAAAGGTGATCACATCCAGTAAAACTCCAGGCCTGGGCCCTGAAGGTGGCGAAAGCAAATTAATTGCCGCAAAGGAACAAACCAGCAGCTCAATGGCTGAGGGAGAGCCAGGCGAACCACAAGTGGCTGCTTCTGAGGACATGGCAGCGAAATCGGAAGCTAATCAATAAATACCGTAGCCCAAACAGTATAGTTATAATATTTACTATAATTACTTCGAATGTAGTTGTTTCTTAGATTGCCTTTGTTGTTTGATGTTAATAAATAAATTTATGATTTGATTTGAAATATCTTCATTAACCATTCCTTAACTTTAACATATCACGATTTTAGAAAATGACACATCAACTAACTATCTAAAGCATTGTGCTTTTTTCGAGATGGACAGCATTTCTGAGACAACATCACCCCCAATCATCCTGATTATTTTTATCAGGGTCATATTCCCTCAAATTTACTTTCAACTCTACCTTACCATATCATACAAAAAACTATTTTTAAAAGTTATAAGTTTCAAACGTCTGCACTTGAATTTTTATTTTCTGCTTACCTTTTCTGCTCTATCATATTGTCTACACTTTACAAATTAACAAAGATTTCATGCTAGTCTCAAACGTCATTAGACAGCTAACGGATAATTTGTCTTTCTGCCTCGTAGAACAAAACTAACGACTTTACCGACATTTTTATTCCTCCCCAGGGTAACGCAGTAGAGCTAGCAGCTTGTGAGTGCACCGCAAGACCTTGGGCAGGTGATGCCACAGCTGTAGTTGCAGAAGTGGGCCCCAGATGTCGCTGTGGCTGCGTACTCCACCTGGCTCCCATCGCCAGACTGCTGGCCGGCTCAGCTAGGGCCTGTCCAGCGCGGTCCTTCTGGCTTTTGCAGGTGAGCTGGATTATTGACCTACTAATTATAGTGTAAAAGTAATGGCACATGGAGCGGTAGGCTGAAAGGGTTAAAAAGAATCTATAAAGCCAAAGTGGAAGATAGAGTTAGATGGGGCAGGCCGCGTAGATATACAAATCAAAATGGAGACATTATTCTCAAGGTATGCAGTGTAAACAACAGAAGAACATGTATGAGAAAGTTAATGGATATGAGTGAAGCAAGAGAGAATTGTCAGGATCGTTTGCAGTGGCGATCGATAGTCTCTGTCTATCACGTTGGGGACGTAGGGGTGAATATGTACCTATGTAAAAGTAAAGAGACGCATGGATGGGAATGGTACTTGGTAGACCATTTTATATGTTCACGTGATTTTTTGGTAACGTTCAAATTTGTGAAGAAACCTGTATATAGGGAGGTAATAATACTAAATAAAATTGAATGTGAATAGATATACAGCTAAGCTATAGTATAGGATCTTGTGAAAAGGTTTCTAAGTTATGAAGAAAAAATAAATAAATCTGTTAACCGTGACGGACACATGATAAGGTACCGGTTAACTCATTAAACGTGGACTTGGATTGCTTAAAAATATTCGGTGTCGTCATTATCGTCGAATACTGTAATGCAAACCCCCTTTACTAACTCAAAAGTTGACTAACCACCAGTGAGCTTACGCCTCCCTTTGTCCACTCCAATACCACCAATTACCAAAGAGCTGCACGTGAAAGTTGCAGGGAGCGAATGCACCCATTGTTAGAGTGGACCACAAAATTCGTGTAAGCCGAACCGCTGCCTCGCATAGCAGCTGGAACAATATCAAATTTCAAAGTTTTAGGTTAAAATCACTCTGCTGTTAGCAGGATACACGTATCCGCGGATCGGGTTGGGCCACTATTAAAGAGGAAAATATGTTAGATGGCATCCATTTTGAATTGTCAAGCTTCTAACAATAGAATGAAATGGAACACAAACGTATTATTAAAATATTAAGTTGTTTTCTTCGGTATTGGACTAGGTTCAAGCCTGAGGTAAATATTTAAGGTTCCTATTTAATAATAATAATAATATTTGGACATTATTACACCAAGTGAACTAGCCCCTTGGTAAGTTCATTTAAGACTTGTGTTAAGGGTACTAGTCAACGTATATTTAAGAAATGTATACATATTATATATAGATAAATACATATATAGCATATATAATCAACGACCAGACTGGAAAGCAGTAGAAAAGCGTAGTTCTTAACTCTGCCTCCACCGGGAATCGAACCCGGGACCTCATAATTAGCGTTCAGGTGTCTAACCGATCGCGCCACGGAGGTCGTCTATTTCATTCAATTCTTATCATACGTTGTTATAACTTGCGGGAAAATTATTCTGCCAGACCTGTAAAATTAATTTCACAATTTCTGTAATTTTATTGTATAAATTAAAAAAAATATTGCAGCGTATCAGGAAAATGCTCTTAACTTGTCTAAATTTAAGTTAAACGGTCGGCATGCAATACTTTTCTCAAATGAACCATCTTGAATCATATTGGAAACTATCCGCCATCTCCCTGGCCCCACGAGGTTGTCAGAAAGCATAGAGTCAGCGAGTTAGTTGTCCACAACTAACGCAGACAGGAGTTCAAAACCAATTGCGCAAACTAATGGCGAAGGGCGGTGCACTGAATCGGTTGCCATGGCGACGGAGGCTTTGTCACTGGACGGTCTAATGGGCGGATTGATTGTTTATTGGGAGTTCGGTTGGGTGGTGGACTAGCTATCAACAGGTTGGTTTGGGATTTAAATAATGTAAGCAGCATCATGAGTCTTACTATTCACTTTGAAATAATCATTCTTGTGAAAGATTTGGTCATTAGAACTTTCTGTAACCGCCGAGTGTGTCTGAATGTTAGCAAAGAAGGGAAATTGGTTAGTTAGGATGAAAAGAAATGGCGATCTGTGATAACTGGCTAATACTGTGAAGGGAGACGGGTGTGATACGTATGTTTATACGTATGAAATCTCCAATATACTAACCTTTGTCTTTAAATATGTAGAAATCTCTGTATGATCGCTCATGTAACTCTCAACACTTATTTTGTTAGGTATCCCATAACTAATACAACTTCGAAGACGATGACAACTTTAGTCTCTGGCTACCCCTAAAACTTTAATAGTCATGATTTAGTTCCTAAGCAATACCGCATCCAATAAAAGCGAAATTAGTGCGAATGTGAGGCCTAAACCCATTTAATTTTATGGCAAACTCCGAAGTTGCTTTGCCCTTAAGTCACTGGCAGAAGGCGACAGTTGCCTGAATTCCCGCAGGACTTAAGTGCATTCCTCAAGGAACCGGATGCCGGCGCGTGTCATAACAGTGAACTTGATCTGGATTCCTTAGGCTACTCACGAGAGAAAATGTTGGGTCGCCGTTGATTGTGACAACAATTGGTTTTGTAATGATTTAATTTAATACTGATGACAGTGTAGTTTAAAATAATATTAACATAACTATTACACATCACTCAAATTTGGATTACGAAAATAGTTCTGTTTCTGTTAGTTTCTGTTGTTACTAGGGTTAGTAAATTTCAATCGATCATTTCGTCAACCATTGTAGTTGCAAATATTGTTATGGTATATACATATAGTTTACTACATTCCTAGATTATTTTTTTTATTCTTTATTAAGCCATTCACCACTAAGGTTATGTCGGCTGAAGTACAAACACTGATGCCATGGCGTTTGCACTTCTTGTTATTCAGTCGCCATGGTTACACCAACACCGCCAGCCGCTACAACCGAAGAAAAACGAAATTGAAGCTCCAATTCCTTGCTCTCTTCCTTGTTCTTCGGTTCGTTCCAGTTGAGGATCCAAATATAATCCCAAAGCGAACATATTTAGCCAGTTTGGCATCACAATTGACTAAATATTTAGCCGAAAATAATTATTTGTATTTTCAACTTTCACTGAGATGCTGATTTTGTTGACGCACCATAGACGACTGACATTCCTAGATTTGTCACCAAGTTTTCAAATTAATTAATCTATCCATTCCAATCACATGTCAAAACATTTTTTATTTTCTACCTTGGCTACAAAAGCTTTTACTACCCCTACATGTCCCATTCAATTCTGTACAAAACTCACCCAACTACCCAACCTACACCCAACAGGACCACTATTGAGTAGAAGCCCTGTTCCCAAACTCGGCGAGAGTGCGTTGGTAGGACAATATCGTAGAACATCCAAATGTCGTTGAGAAGCTGGGAATCGCTCTAATTGCTCCCGCCCTTTCATTACCAACTTGCTTGATCGGCACTTCTGGATAATTAAATTACAGAACTGCTTACATGAGGACCCTTGTGACCTTAGTTTAATGGATATTCTTCTAGGACATATTGTGTGTTAGTAATGAAAGTCCTGTGCTAGCCTGGAACGTAAAAGGAATGCTAACTAGCTGCCGTTCTAAGGGACTAGGGGTTAATAAAATCTATTGGGCCATAGGATAGCAACCTGTCATCAATGTTCCAAGTGACTAGGATATATTGTATCTCCGAGGTTCTGTCCGCACCGAAAGGGATTAAAGGATGTATGTATCTGTTGTTATTGAACTATGTATCATAAGTTTCTCAACATATTATGTGGAATTTAAGCTTTATAACTTCGGATCCTCGAATCTTCGTTCTCCACTCTTATGTAGTATTTGTATGTAAAAATGATAAGCGATCCCGCTTGGTTATTTGTAAGCCTTATACAATACTTGAATTTCAATAAGATTCAGAGATCGCTTCGTGATTTTCTTCTAATGGTTTCAATAAGCACAGTATCTTAATTCTCGAAAGGACACCTGTTAAAACAGTTATTAAATTAACAAACTCAAATTCTAAGGAATATACAGGGTGGCGCATTCAAAACGGTCAGTATGGGAAAGTCGGAAACTATAAGAGATACGAAGATTTCTTCTTAGGAACCATGTCACCGATTTTGATAAAAAGAAAAACTGCATTCATACTTTCTTTGAAAAAACAATTGTATCCAGTACGGGAATCGAACCCGGGTGCTTTGAAAAAATAAATTGGCCCTTTTCACTTTTTCTTTTTAAATATCGATTGTATAGGTCTTAAACTGTAAATGTCTCTATGAAACATGGTGTCGAAAATGAATAAAATGCATTGTTTTGGCATACTTTAATTTACATACACCGTAACAATATTCAACAGATATGTAAAATTGTCTCAATGGCTGTTTGTAGTTTTGTACTTCCCTACTTGTTACATACACCATATCATGTGGCATTAGCATTGCATTAATCCTTTAAGGAGGTTTTGTTATCTACAGTAGTCAAAAACTAACAATCTATTGAAAAGTCCACTTAAAGTGACGTGTTAAACCATACTAGAAAATTTCTTGTGGGATTAAGTTAAGGATGAATTTTACAAAACAAGCTATGACACCATTGAAGACCTAAAAGTAGCAATAAAGTCAATTGTAACGCAAATTAACCACATGAAAATGCAAAATTCAATAGTAAGATCGTTACCTAAACGTGTTGAATATTGTATTGAAAACAACGGTGGTCACTTAGAAAACCTACTATGATAAACTAAAGTATGCAAAAACAATGCATTTTATTCATTTTCGACACCATGTTTCATAGAGACATTTACAGCTTAAGACCTACACAATCGATATTTAAAAAAAAAAGTGAAAAGGGCCAATTTATTTTTTCAAAGCACCCGGGTTCGATTCCCGTACTGGATACAGTTGTTTTTCCAAAGAAAGTATGAATGCAGTTTTTCTTTTTATCAAAATCGGTGACATGGTTCTTAAGAGCAAATCTTCGTATCTCTTATAGTTTCAGACTTTCCCATACTGACCGTTTTGAATGCGCCACCCTGTATATCATAACTAATTCTTTTGTTAATATCAGAACTAATTAACCTAAGTTTGATATACTCGTACCAAAAAATAAACTCCAATATTTACCACTGTTTTCTATCTACTTTATACACAAGTTTCCTCATTTTCTACAGGCTGAAGAAGGCTTAGTGGTGCGACTGAGGATCGAAGCGGTTCGTCTGCCCTGTGCCGGCCAGTCTCTGAAAGCGAGGAACGGAGACTCTCTCGCCTCTCCATTACTTGCCACGTGGGACGGACCGGATAGCGTTGCTGTGGTAAGCGGTTAATGTATTGAGTTATAGGGAGAGAGTTGAGGTTGTTGTTTGAAGGAGCTAAGAAAATGATAGTGTTTTACTGTGATAGATAATTTAGTTGTTTAGTTAGAGTCGAGCGGAACTCTATACGTAGAGTCTCAAGTTTCTAAATGTATAAAATAGAATAAGCGATATCCTTTTTAGGTAGTCACAGATTCTCACAGATTTGAGTATATGTACTTGTAATAACGGAGTGGTTTATGGTTTTATTAAGCCAACTTTATAATTATATTAACTTTATACTTAAGTAACTGTGTATACTGACTATTCTGCTTTATTTAATGCAGAAATGTTCATAAATATATCGAAATACAAAATACTCTTCCCAAATGAACAAAAAACTTGCATAAAGCCTAGAATAATGAAACCAAACATTCAAAATCAACAAAAGACAAGTCGCAAATTTTCTTCCGTTCATTCCATTGACATTAACACAACCAGCTTAGCCTGAACCTCAATCTTCATACATGCACATTGTTCCCAAAGCTCAGGAATAGTAGCAACCGTTTATCTCTTATTACTTTTGAAGCTAAGAGAGAAATGAATTTTGACTTTTGACTCTGCCTCAGGCTTTTACAAGTTTACACAGAAGATCTAGAGTTTTTAGTGCATACACCTCATTAAACAGCCTACAAAGTTGTAAAATACACAGAGGAAGTTAAGTCGAATGTGTTGCTATTAGAGTAAAAAATACTATTCATTGAGCTGTCATTGCAACTGGTTTTTCTTAGTAATTAAGTTAATGGTACATAAGATAAATAAATCACGTTTGTGGTAAATAAAAGTTCAAAGACTCTATATTTTTAAGACATCGAGTGTTTATGAAAGTTAGCTTATCTGAATATATCTAAAGTATATTTAATATAGTATCATATAGATACATATATACATAGGTATATTTATAATATTGGTATATATTTCAATTGGCTAAGTACTCCTTGCCTATTTGTATACCCAATGTGAGTCTAATTTTCTTTCTAATTAACCCACAGACCGGAGACGACGTGGAAGCAACAACAGATAGCGCTGGTGTGATAGAGATAGCCGGAGGCAGGTACATCCTGGTAGAGCTCAGGAGTTCAGACACCAGCGAGAAATGTGCTGGAGGCTTCCTGGCTCATGCTATGCAGATACGTGAGTATGACCGTGGTATTTATAAAAAGACAAATTTCGTAGTGTATAAGCTGCAGGGTATAACTTAATGTAGATTAAGGTATTTAAATATGCATTTAGATGGCAATGGCGTCTTTAATGATACGTAACAATTTACTGTGTACCTTTCAATTGATTGAGTCATCCTAATAATAGATAAGGGATCATATAAATGTATTAAAGTTACACAACGTAACGCTACATTCGTAATTTGAAAAAAAAAACAATTACAAAGTTTAAACATTTTTATTTATTTATAACTTTTACATCATGTTTATTATAAACCAATAAGCAAATTAACACACGTTCATTATTTAAAACAAATATATAATAACGATTAACCTTCTAACCTCCTCAGAGCAAATCAGAAACGTATCCGTAGCTTGGGCATCCATAGCCACCGTGAGTTGGTGGAAGGACGGCGGAGGCGCCAGGGTGGCTGCGCTGGGGCTGGTGGCGGCGGCTGCTCTGGCGGCCATTGGGCTGGCCCTGCATTCTGCCCACAGGACCAGGGCCTACCAAAGGGCCGCTGATAAGGAGTCGCTTACTGATAGTGATGGTAAGGGATAGCTTTAAGATCATGATTAATAACTAACAGGACAATATAAGTCTGCCCGTGAACATGGTTGCTGCAACGTAGCCGAAACATCGGGTTAATAAAGGTAACTTTATTATATAAAAACTTACGCGATAAGTCCCGTTAGTTATTAATCATGAGTGTAAATCGCGAATCTCTTAAAACTATAGCTATAAGATGTGGATGAAGTGGAAGTGGGGTAGATGGAATGTGAATTGTATGAGGGATGTGTGACGGTTCGTTGAGTAAGAAAGACTGTGGGTTAAGTGGAATTTGTGTGATTGTAATTATAAATAGATTTTTAGATTATGTTACCAACACTACCTCGAGAAGGTTTGTTGTTCTCGTAAATGACCTGTTTTTGTACAGTCAACGCTTAAAGTGCAGTCCCAGTAACTTTTTTGAAGGTTTTAGTTTATAAGAACAAAAGACAACATTTTTCATTTCTAAGCACGCGAACGTATAGTATGACAATGCATAGTGGCGCCAGTTTTAAAATGTAAAAATATTGTCTCTTGCTCTTATAAACTTAACCTTATAAAGTAACTGGGACTGCACTTTTAGCGTTGACTGTAGGTACCTTAGATTACCTTACCAGGCATCATTAATGTAAATTCTGTATATAATATAAATGAACGTGATTACTTTTACCCATTATATCATCAAATATTTTCTTTAAGCTTTGCTAATCTCTTCTACAGCTTGTTCAGCCTCGCTAGAACTAGGCAACGCGGCCTCTGGGTCTCGCAGCACCCTCTTATCAGAAGTAGTGGGAGGGGGCGTGTCCTTGAGGAGGCTGCTGCCCTCCAGCCGAGCCAAGCATACCAGGCTCAGAGAGTCTGGCAGGAGCAGCATGCATGTGGAACAGAGGTGTGTGGATTGGAAAATATTAAAATTAATGTAGGCTTTTACTAACAATTCAAAAAAATGAACCTATACCTTACGATTAATAATCTTATTACTTTATCTGTGTTTTTAAGATTTTTTCAAAATTCTGTAATTTTGTTAAAAAATTAGACGTTTCCTGAAAAACTACAATCAATGTTTTGAAATAGCATACACAGCCTGCAAAAGCCCTAGTAATTTTTAGTACTTAGTAGTATTTTTCTGAAAAAGTGTTAATTATGTTATTAGAATATAACAGTATACTGGTTCAGTATCCGAAAGGGTGTGAGGCAGGGCTGTGTAGCTTCGCCGTGGCTGTTCAATCTGTTCATGGATAGTTGCTTGACTGATTTGAAAGAAAGTGACAGAGGATTGCGTATGGGCGAGTTGATCATTAAATGCCTCTTGTACGCTGACGATCAGGTTCTTCTTGCGTCATCGGCGTGTGAGTTGCAGGAGATGGTCACTTGCATGAATGAGTCCCTTAAGAGGAAAGGAATGAAAATTAATGTAAATAAAACGAAAGTAATGGTCATGGAGGGACTTAGCAAGACAGAGTGCAAGATTGACATAGATAATGAAAGAGTCGAACAAGTGAATGATTTTGTATATCTGGGAACACTTTTTACTAGTAACGGAAAATGTGAGGGAGATATTGAACGTAGAGTGTGTGCAGGTAATAAGATTAATGAGGCTATGTATAGTGTTATGGGTAGCCAGTTGATTTCTCAATCGGCACGTATGGCTATTCATAGGGCTGTGCTGGTTCCAACATTGACTTATGGTAGTGAAAGTTGGGTATGGCAAAAGAAGCATGAAAGTAGAATCAATGCCGTCGAAATGCGGTCACTGAGAAGCATGTTAGGAGTTACATTGAATGATAGAATTAAAAATAGTGTGATAAGGGAAGGTTGCGGTTTGAAAGAAGATGTAGTGACTAATATTGAAAAGAGCATGCTTCGATGGTTTGGACATGTTATGCGGATGAATGATAGCAGATTGACAAAAGGAATATATATGAGTGAAGTGGAAGGGCGGTTACGTAGGGGCCGGCCTAATAAGACATATAACAGTCAGATAGACGCTATATTGAAAAAAGGTGACGTTAGGAGTACCTATAACCGCCGAGAGTGTATGAGAGGATGTATGAATGTCAATGAAGCGAAAGTGGTCTGTCAGGATCGAGACAAATGGGGATCCGTGATTTCTGCCTACCCCTCTACAGGGAATCAGGCGTGATGTGTATGTATGTATGTATGTATGTATGTAGAATATAAAAAGTCGTAAACATTTCAAAAAAAAAAAACTTTTTATAATTTTATGAACTAGTTATTAAAATAATAGTTAGTTAAAATTAAGACTTGCCCAAAAAAATTATGAATAATATCCTTCATAATTACCAATACCTATCCCTACCCAAAACGTCATGCTCAACTTGCGACAAGGAAACCAAAGCGTCTAATGAGCCTCATAACACAAGAGTGAACAAAGATTCCCAAAGCCCAAGTCAACTGCGAGACAAGTCGCTACAGTTCGTCGCTTTGTTAGCCCTCTGCCACCCATTAGGAACTTTTCAGGCGAACTTGCGAGGCTTTGTTGAACTTTTACAAGGCTGGATAGAGCGCTTTAGAGATCATAACGAAAGACGTCTATAGAATATGTATGGGATATGTACGTATGGCTATAGAATATTGTCAGGTTTTCTCTAAAGTAACTTACCGTAAGACTCCGTTGTAGAATGTTAGTTTTTGGATTTCATCGAGCAATGTGCTGTGACTTATAATCAGTATTAATTCAATTATGTTACAAGATTGAAAGCAATGCTTAATGTGATAGATATTGGTTTTCTGAGATTCTGGCAATTCTGAAGTGTTTAGAACTTTTAAATAGAAAGTATAATTAGGCTAATATTTCATTCTTAACTAGAAGTATTTTATAAAAGTAGAATTAGTTCTCTCGACTAAAAAGGCGTAATAAATATATATGTTAGTAGTAAAATCTTAGCAAGTTTTGTCCCCAAGATTAAATTGATATAAAGTTCTGAATGAAGTTACAAAGTTGCTTCAAAGACAGGATAGTGAACCTTGAAAGAAGATAAAGTTTGAACAAGTTTTAACTACTTAATGAGTCTTTTAACTGGTCATAGCCATTATCTATTAAAGAAACTTAATCACGTTTTAAAAATGCTGGATTAATATTGTTTAAAAGATGTAGTCATTTGGTTCACACATACATAGAATAAGATCAATTCGTCGAACTCCGAGGCGCGATTGGTTAAGAGTCTGAACGCTAACCGTGAGGTCTCGGGTTCGATTCCCGATGAAGGCAAAGTTAAGATCTACGCTTTCCTTCGGTTTTTCAGTCTGGTTGTTGATTAAACATACTATACCTATATGTATTTATCTATGTACAAATATTTCTTAAAAAAATATGCTTTGACTAGTATCTTTAACACAAGTCTTAAATGAACTTACAAAGAGGCTAGTTCAATATTGTCTTAAATTATTATAATTATCAACTTTTTAACATTTGTAACAGCGTACACCGTCCATATATACTTATGTATAGCGTTATCGTTGTTATATATCAACACCTAAACGAAATAACTTAATTTAGCTATACAATTCCTTGACAACACAAACCATTGAAGTCCCAATATTGTTCAAAACCTAGGCTTCATTCGGAACTCCCTAACGACGCTTCTTTTTTCTTTGTCTACCCTCTTTTTGTCCACCGCTTGCACCCTTTGTGCCGCCCTTTGCCCTGTTGGCAGAAACAAAGCACTCTGTGCCCCACACCGACGCCATTGTCAAATCACGTGTATTGACGCACTGACTGTATCTCGCTGGTATATGTACACTCGGTAACGAAAATAGGTGAATTTGGACTAGAAAAGAGTTAAGTTTATTAATAATTTAACAAGACTAGGTACTTTTCTTTTTGTCAAATTTTTTTTTAGACTAAGACCTTTTTAAATATTGCTGTTGTAGTCAATAGTTATCAGATGAACTTTGTTCATTCTCATCAAAAATTCACGTTAGTTTAACATTGCTTGATATCAGGGTTAAAGTGAAATCGTTAATAGTTCGCTCAGGTAGGTAAAATTACAATTTTATTTTATTATGATTTTGGTTATTTGGAACTTGAACTTAATAAACTAGCTGAGTCTCAACATTGCAAAATCTTAAACTACAATAATTTTAACATTTATGTATAGAATTACCTAATAAAATATTATAAGACACCCCCAATAACACTTTATAATAAGCGCTTCTGAGTTGGAGTGTACGCAATATATCGGTAGCGAAGCAGGTACTCGCCGAGAGTTCCCTAATTGCCTCGTTGACGTCTCTGATTGCAATCAAAGACGATTCCCGACTGATTGTACAGCCCTTAAGTGATTTGTCGCTTGAGCTGGCTCTTGTTTGTTTCCTTCGAGGCATTGACTTGAAGAAACACATTTACCACCCTCAAAAGAAATACGAATTAGAAATGTTAACTCTTTTGAGACAGAAAAGAGAACATTTGTCAAGCAAAAAGACGCTTTCGTTTACTCAAACACTGTTCCAATTTACCCTGTGTAGACAATTACAGCCTATCTAAAATAAAAGATAGGTTCCGTCATAAAATAAAATTGTTTACTGTAATAATATTCCTCTCTTTACGATATTTTTATGTGCACTTGGTCTAACACCTGTCACACTGAGTGCTGACTGCAAGATTTAATATTGGTTTCTCAGCCTCAAACTGTTTTAGGTATATCTTGCCTTTTACAGCTCACGTGAAAATCGTTCATACTTATAAATTTACGTCCTTTCATCCCTTTCGGGGTGGACACAACCTTGGAGACATGAAAACATTTATTTGGTCACGAGTATTGGGATGTTACATCGACCATTGATGGAACCCTAATTCTAAAGGCGACTACTTTTACGGTATGCCAGGAAGACCTCTAGCTATAAAGCATTTTTTTACGTCCTTGACAAGCATGGGATTATTAATGTACTACTTTCAACATTGTTTCATTCACCAGAGACGCTGACGACCAAGCATCAGACCAAGAGCTAGGAGACGAAGACGAAGTTTTAAGCGTCCACAGTGACAGTGCAGTTAGTGAAGCCACGGTGACCCCAGAAAGAGTTTCCTCCAGTAGTGCTCCTGTTACGAAGAATGTGGAAACTCCATCGCCACTGCGACGGTCCCATACGCTGTCTGTTACTGCTGTTGTGGAAACGGTGAGATAATACGTGTAGATAAGAAACGGTGTTGTAATTTAGTGAGCTCAGATTGTGGATTCATAATAGCTTATTTAGGAAGGTGTACATTACACACAATTTACGATAATTTTATCTTAGAGGTTAGCGTGCCAATTATCAATTGAGGTTCAGGTGGTTTATAACCATAGCTAAATTGAGCCAACTTTTTACCATATTGGTAGCACTAAAGGTGAGGTGGTGGTCCATGGTATCGAGATAATTGCAGAAAATGCCTACTCTTAAGAAGAAAAAGAAGACTCTTTGTGACGAGGCTAGTCACTGTAACATTTGACTACTATGATAACGTTTTACCTCATATGTATGATTATTTACTTCTTTCTCAGATCACATCGCCACCCCAAGAATCTCTAGACACAGAAACCACAGCAGCCGACATGAGCACCAGCATCAGCAGTGTGAGCGAGAGGGAAGGCGACAGTTGCAGTGAGAAAGATAGAGACAGCACGTGGGAGAAAGACAGGAGTGAAAGCAGGGCTTCTTCCTCTATGTCGGCTGCTACTCTTACTAATGTAAGTGGTGTGGGTAGGAAAAATATTGGGGAATAGAAGCTCTTGCTTAGGAATGAAGTAGTAGTATAACAGGAATTGGTGATATAAGGGAAAAGTTTCATTCCATCAGTCGATAACATTTAGATCTTAGTTTATTGTAGCCTGAATTTATAAAAGATAGATTCCAAAAATATATAACGAGTGACTAATATTTATAGTAATATATAATAAAAAATTACTGATACAATTTTGTTACGACTATAACAAATTTTGAAACATCTGCAACCTCCCAAATAATTTATTTTTCTTACTCAAGACAGTAACCCCAACTTTTTAGTCTGTTGTAGTAATTCTGACTGGATTTAATGCCACAAAACCCATACAGAACCTACCTATATTTGTCTACATAACATATCTAAACCTATTCCCCTAGGGTTGGTACTCCCCAGCGCTGAGCGGCGTCTCCGCAGCCAGGATCCGAGGGAAGCCCAAACAGAAGGAGAGCAGCAGCCGCAGACTCCTCAAGTCAGACCTCAGCCTCAGCTCCCATCCCGAGATGGAGATGGATTACTACGACTATGAAGTCAATAATGCAGGTTGGTTGGTTATTGACATCCATCGAACAGAAATGCCTGAAAGTTACCTTATCTGAAAACCGAGTATTCAGGTAATGTAACTTGATATTTTTTTCTTGTTCTTTATCTTGTAGTTGTTTGTCTACCACCTTCGTGAAAAACAAATTTACATTACTTTGATCTTTAAATGGATTCAGTGAACAATCTTTGATGTGGACTATTTTTGCTTTATCAGGTTCAGTCCCAGGGTCGTACTTAGGGATGGACCCAGCGTTCTTGGTGTGGATCCCTCCTTTGGACGAGGGTGACGGAATGGAAAGCGACGAAGAAGGAACGCCAGTTTACGAGGTAATTGCTACTGAGTATAAAGTTTTGATAAGATACCGTATAGTGTTTTTATAAAACTGTGAAAAATGTTTATTCCATATGCTTAAAATATTTAAATTAATCAATTAGCGTTACATTTTAATTAACATACTTATATACAGGCATGTCTTGTACTTTTTATTAGGAGAACTAAAAACTAAGTCATCTTAAGCATCACAGGTGCATGAATGTATTAATTAAGCTGCTTCATTAATTCCAAATTCAATCTATTTAGATAATGTCAATAAAATAACATGTGTTTTGAGTGCAATAAATGTATCATTGAAGATAAAATAAATTTTCAATTGTTCCAGGAAATTTTACCAAAAAGCATACTTCCCGATCCTGGCAGCAACACAGAGTCACCAGAAGATGCAGCACCAGCCAAACAACCAAACTCAGACAAACCATCACGTCGAGTCATAGACAGAACCAACATAATCCATCCTCTGAACTTCAGTATTAGCGACCTTCAAAACTCACCAAAGTTGCCCAAGAGAAATAAGAAAAGAGATAACGATATACCTATGAAAGAACTTACTCTAACTCGATCACCTGTAAGGCAAAGGAATTCCAAAGCAGAATATGATAATTCTACTCTTAAACGTATCAATGATACAGCAAGGGAAACCAAAGCTGATAGTTTGGAAAGAGCAAACGATTTTGCTGATATCAAATTTGCTGATGATTCTGAGTCTTCGAATGATATTAAATTTGCTGATGATGATACCCCTGACAGCAATAAGTTGATGGACAAGTTTGATGTCAAAGCTTGAGTATTAGATGTTCAGGGAAATGTAGATCTAAACTGAAGTAGTTTTTTCTTAGGACATCAATACACCGAAAGGGACTTATACATTTATTTTAAATTAAAAGTCATAAAATATTTTTATAAAATTATGAGAAACAAACATGTTTCATAATCTTTATATGAAATACTAAATTACATACATATACAATTAAACACTTTGATCCCTTTCGGGATGAATAGAACATGGAGTTGTAATATTTGCTAGGCAACTTTTTAGCATTAATATTGAGTTTGTGATGTTAATTGCAAATTGGTGGCAGATTGCTAGTTTATCAGTCAATAGATTCCATTTGCCCCTAATCCCTTAGTTGCCTTTTATGACATGCCGAGACGCTCAGCAAACCAAATTATAAGCTGAATACTTGACAAAATATCTTCAACTAAATAAATTTAGCTAAACTCAAAACTATATACGATGACAAATTTTATGATAACTTTGCCATATCACATTACCATAATCACGAAATAGTATCACATTCTATTCTCATAAACATATTACTCATACTACAAAGATAATCATAGTGTATTGAAAAGAATAAACGCATCTACAGTTATGTACATGAATCTGACATTGTTTGCAACTACTGAAAATAAACGATAATATATAATATCGAAATGAAACTATTTGTACTTAAACTATTTAATTTTCACCTAAACATTTCGGTACAAAGAATAACAACAAAAGGAACATTACATTAAAATTAAATGGATCAGTAAAATACTAAATATTTAACAAAGAAATACATTGACATGTAAATAATTAATTAATTATATGAAATAATATAATATTGTTTATTTATTCTTATTGACTGTGTAAATATTTATTTTTAATGAAATCTGACTAGTCACTAGTTTAATTAGCTTCGCTATTACTATTATTAGATTAAGTATTCTTTGGCAAGACTGACCTGAACGGGCAGTGCAATATTTCGAAAATGTATATTAAGTAAAATAAAGCTATATTGAGAACTAAGATTAGATTGGCAATTTGTAATGATACTCAAATTTTTACTATATGAATAATATAAACAAGATAATTTCTCTTATCGGTGATATATTTATTTAATATATTATGTAGACAAAATTCTAATCAATAATATTATGTTGCTCAAAATTCAAGAGATACTTAAATTACATACTATTTTCAGCGCTAATCTAAATTGTGAAGATGTTAATAGTAAAATGTTTTTACTCTGGAGTGATACATTTGCTAGTCTAAGATAATAATTTATTATAGTTTAATAAGTAGATAAGTAACAAGTAGAAAATTGTAGATGATCTCTGCAAGAAAACAAATGCACTTCAATAACACTTTATTTTTATCACATATACCTATTTAACATTGTGTAAAGGTTTCGAGTTAAATTCCTACGGAAACATGAATAAGGTTTTTTTATACTACAGTATTTTTTATTTCTGTCCTTGGCTATTTAATGTGTGTCTTTAATAGCTTGAAAACCAGAAGTTTGATGGTGGCTTTAATAAGTAATTGCAGATCTCTAAGTTAAATATCGATTTTACATCCACGTGACGTGTTGAACCATTGAATATGATATGATATTTAAGAATTGCATACAGATAAAAAACCAATAAAACTGCGTATATCAAAAAGTGCATTTTTTTTCTTAGACGAAAGCAAAATGAATGTTGTACTTAGTTACTTGTACGTGTTAACTTTTTCTTAAATTTACAATCCATGTACAATATTGAACACTAAATAAATGTTTCTGTTTTGTATTTTAATGTATTTTTTATTACTTTGTCATGCATACATTTCACGGGTTTAAGCCCTTAAAGTACCCCACCTCATCTGTATTACAAATCTCAGTTACCTACTTTGAAATGTTTTTTTTTTTGTAAATTAGACTTTTTATTGATTTCCGGAAAATCATCCAATTGGACTAACATTACTACAAGACTTCAATTTCAAGAAATATTTTATATTCCATCCTTATTCTTAACAATTGACTGACCGTTCTTTTAAGCCTTCACCTGTTCTAGTTAATGGAAGTCATATCCTCCGTTAGAAACAAGCAAAATTCACACTAAACACCCTTGTAAAATGGTCTCAAATAAAGCCAGTAGACAATTAGGAGAACTAGTACTAATATTACGAAGCAATCCTTTAGGACTCTGCAGCCCCGCTTGGAGCAAAGTCGTAATTGTGTCTGGCGTAGGGTGCAATCACTGAACTAACATATTGCTGAAGAAATCTCAACTGGGTTGTTCTTAAACGACTCCTGAATTAGATTCTCGTTTATGTATCCACAAAGTTATTTATATTTACAGGGAATTATTTAAATACGATATCCCAACCACACTTCTTTTTATTCCAAAATAAAGTTTAGATGAAAGGAAAAAAAATAAAGAAATTTTATTAAAATCACTTCATATTTTAATCCTAACACCAACCTTTAAATATCCTTATATTCCTTATATTTTATTTTAAGTGGACAGAATGTGATGGACTTAAAATTATCATAGTCATACTTGCGATGCCATTAAACAATATTGGTATCCTACTTTATTGTCTCAAAGATTTCGAGAATGTTTAAGACATGCCAATAAAAATGAAATGCAACTCATATATTTTCATTCTGAACACTAACTTTGCATACAAAATTAAAATAAAACATGATTCGTTCTCAACACAACTCATATACATATATTTTTGTATTACACATGTTTAATGATTTCGTGGATGATACAGGAATCACCTTCAGGGTAACTCCAGCTGATTAGCAGCGTGAAATTGGCCGCTGGCCCAGTGGGCGACATCACGGCGGAACTGTCGCGCGAAGGATTAACCACCCTTTGAGACCTAGCCTGTACCTGTTGTAAGTTTAATTAGGAAAGTTGTATTAACAGATAGGATGTACCATAGGTGGTGGTCAGAGAAAATATCGTGAGGAAACCTACATATTTCTACATACGCTTCACATGTGCATACACACTCCCTTTTTTAATGCGGTGGGATAGTCAGAGGCTAGAGTGCCTGTCTCCGAAGTTTCGTGGCCATGTTAGATATGGGTTACTCGAAGCCCACGTTTCACTAGATAGACAGCACTCAACGTGATAGATAGTGAACCGTATGACTGACTTACTTATCCCGAAGGATAGGCAGATTTTCTCACGATATTTGCCCTCACCGTTAGCGACTGTAAATTATGTAAGTAAATGTAAAATACATATTTAAATTTTATTCATAGGCACATGCCAGAGCCGGAATTTGTCTTCAGTTCAGTCGTCAGAGTCAGTCTAACTCACTGGGCTATAGCAGTTTTTAATTGCCTACCTATTCATAGAGGTAATAGTGTGTATGATTGACAAAAACTCACAACCTGTCATGTTAGCTGACTTGAATATATTTAAAACCTTTAACGTTGCAGATATTATACCTCATACAAGTGATGGTTCCTACTACTTACCTTGAAGTTTAAGTTAAAAGTAATCAGTAAATACATATGTTCTAAACTCACTATTACTACTATAATATTCTCTTATATAAGCTTTACTAAACAAAGAAGAAAGATAGATATTCCTAGTTCCTTAAAAGCAAGTGAAACCTTACATAAAATAGCTTCAGCAAGGAAGTATTTTAAGGCTCTACTACTAATTGCCTCCTTCTCTATTGTGTCTCTGAAAATAGTCTTCCTGGGGAGCTATAGATAAAAGGTCATGCTCGACATACTCACACGGTGGTTATGAATGTAAGTTGAAGGGACCAATTAGAACGGCTGTCTATGTCTATGGGATAAAGGTTGAGATATGGATATAGTTCGTAAAGTAAAGAGAATGTGAATGCCTAGTGTTTTTCAAACTTGTCGTAAGATTTAATCTAGTGGTGAATATAATAAATGTATCACGCCTACTTAAACTAACAAGGATGGGCAGAGATAATTGAGATCATTGAGTGAACTAAGTACACAGTCTTAAATAATAGTCTTTTAGTATTTGTTTATCAATATTAATTTTACAACGTTGTCCTAAAAGTTAAAATGAACGAGAATAGATGAGTAAAAGTTTAATGCCATGCAAAGTAATATTGATCATCCATTCCTTTGGGATTGCATTGTCCATATTAGGTTACATTGCAAAATATTAATCGTATATTTTTGTAACCTGTCATGAAAATATCGTGAATATTATAATATTTAAAGTGTAGACTTCAAGATATTGTAAGCATACGTAATACGCACTTTATCTTATTTTTATCATTGCTATCGAGGTTGTGATAGCATTGGTTATAATTGCTAGTCTATCGCCCATTGTATAAGTCATTCTTTAGAACTTAGTGCAAAATAGAGTAATTTTGAAAAGTTACGAAATTTTATAGTAAGAAGCGGTAAGCCAATTACAGAATATATTCACAGTGCTGAGTACGAGTACACAGGCAGAGTGCACAGTGCTCGTACACAATATTAAAATACCTATTTTAATAGCCACATCAAATTATACAATCAACTCGTATTTCACCAACCAAACAAGTCAAGCCTAGTTTAAACCCTAACTTGACTTATTTTTCGTGACATTTCCCCAATGCAAGCAGGTATTATGTCTCTAATTGAAGGCTCGATATTTCACAAGCACTTGGGGCAGCTGCGCTCTCGAGAGCAGCTCTGGAGCAAATCCCTCCATTGTTCAATGGGCTCTACAGCTACTTTTTTACCCAAGCTACGAAGGGTTTAATGTAGCGGAGAAGAAATCTTAGTATATTGTACTTATAAAGAGACAAAAAGAAAAACGCGTTAACGATTATTTACCCATGCAGTCAGAGGTTCAGGTTTCCATCTCAACAATTGCGAAGGTAGTAATTCTATGACCACTTCGAACCCACGTGTTGACCAGATAGTTAGTACTCAATTTGACAAGTGGTAAGCCATGTCACCTTTACAAGCAGTACCTTATACCTGTTCGGGAAACAGGTAGGTTTCCTCACGATGTTTTTCCTCACCGTAACACACCAGTTTACATTTTTACCAAAGTTACGAAGAGTATAATGTAGCGGAGAAAAATTTTTAGTATATTGTTCTTACGCCTCAATAGACACGAGTATAGGAACTTTTGTTACTTGGTGTCATGTATATAAATACTTGGTGTCATATACTTACCTACATTTGCTAGGTTTAGCGGTGGCCATAAGATTGCTACCTTCGCAATTGCGGAGGGTAAATGGTCGAGAACATGTTTGTTTTCTTCATATACACTACAAGTTTTATTGTAGTATTTTGTCACTAATCAATATTCGACCAATTAATGTGTTATATACTCGTATAGCAAACTTTAAGAGCTTACTTACGCTGTAATATTTAGATTACATGAATGCTAGATTTAGAATAAACAATATAAAGAATGCCAGAGTTGGTCTTATTGCCCATGTTATGAGAGTATTATGAAAGTATAAATATAGTATCACTAACAGTTAATCACTCACTTTTTATTCATATTAACATATCTTACTAAAATCGCCAGAAGCTCACGTCTGCTAGATGTTACTGAATCAAAAACGAGTTCAAGTTGGCTTAAAAAGTCTAGACACAGCAACTCGTTCCTATTAACTCACTATTCGGAACTCTTATTGAGTTGAATACCAACTGTTATTACATTTAGCTAGACCATGTCTGGAAGGTAAAAAGAATGGGTGACAAATCTCTTTTAATTCGCTCACTCCCATTTCTCGTTTAGTTCTTATGTTTATCAGGCTACATACACCGTGCGAATTCATTACAGCCATGAATACATCAATATACATCAACAACCGTAACGAGTGTAACACTTTCGGAGTTGTCATATGAGTGTTCACCCATGACAACCTTTTTGTGATGGTCTTTGGTTACTCAAAGCACTCATTTTATCTGATAATTAATACCCAATGTAACAGATGGTAAACCATGTGACAGCAGGTTTCCACACGATGTTTTACTTCGCCGACATCAAGAGCTCAATCTAGTCGGTCACCCACCTAGATACTTCGCACGCCCGCGGTGCTTAACTTTTGTGACCGAACAAGAAGTAGTATACAAATAGGTACTGATGTTTTAAGTAGTTGGATGTTGTACTTATCTATATTTGGTAAAGCATTAAATTATTAAGTTATTAGTATGAAAAATACATCACCCACTCAGTGTTTCTAATTACATGTCCACCACTGTATATAAGTAATAAGGTTACGTATGGGACGTCCCCATAAGACGTGATCTATGCCTACCCATCAACATTGGTAAACGGGACTTATTTGTAGGAAGAAAAATGAAATTTTATAACGTATGCAAAACTTTATTTACAATAACAGTAGAGGACTAAAGATGGGTTCTGCCGAATGATGCAAAAAGGCTCTGTGTTAAATCTGAAACATTATATAATATCATAACCGTACTGTAAAGCAATATGACACCAATTGAACTGTCCCCTTGCTTAGTTAGTCCAAAACTTGTTTCAAAGTATATTCAAACAAAATTCATTACAGATACTAATAATAATAATATTTGGACATTATTACACCAAACTAGCCCCTTGGTAAGTACATTTAAGACTTGTGTAATGCAATAAAATGAAATGAAAATCTTTTTATTCAATATAAGGATCATAAAATCACTTAACGAAAGTAAAAAAACAAACACATTTTTTATAAGATAATATATCATTAATATACACGGTAGTTAAAAACGGGGAGAAATATGTCATTAATATATTTAGATATTTAGAAAGTCATTTTCAGGACTTTGACCCTTACAAAATGACATTTTCAGGACCATTTTTCTAAGAGAATAGACATTTTCAGGACCATGTTTCTGAAAAAATGTCATTTTCAGGAATTTGATCTTTACCGAATGTCATTTTCAGGACCATGTTTCTGAGAAATTAGGCATTTTCAGGAATTTGATTCTTACAGAATGTCATTTTCAGGAACATGTTTCTCAGAGAATTCTCATTTTCAGGACCATAAATCTGAGAAAAAGTCATTTTTAGGAATTTTATCCTTACAGAATGTCATTTTCAGATAATGTTTATGATGAGAATGTCAGAATGAATTTTTATGAATGACGAAGTGCTGTTATGTACTGTAATTAAGGTGTTAACTGTAAGGAGGTCCCTGGTAAGTTTTACAATGGAAGCAAAGATATTATCCGCTTTCGATTCTGGTGTGTATAATTCATATTTATTTATCCATGTTTAATATGTATACTCGACCGTAATATTATGTATTATACATTAACTCCTTTACACAAGGCTTAAATGTGCTCAGCAAGGTAGTTCTTCTGGGGCCAAGTATTCAATGCTTTCAGCAAAATATCAGTTCATTATCAAATCAGTAATAGTGCGAAGTTGGTAATGAATTAGCAAGTGACAAATTACTTCATTTCTAAAGCATAATTTGACACTTTTGCTTATATCAATAATGAAATTTGACACTTGCTAATCCACTACCAACTTCACACTATTACTGATCTGATATTGAAATTGAATTGCGTTCCTGAATATTATACTCACTCGTCTATTCTCGATATTTCGTGGTGATGCAAGCTCATTTGATTGGTTACGCTGTTGTACCCTAAAGTTGCTTCATAATCGCCCTTCGGTGATGTCTCAACCTTAAAACAGATAAATAACTAATAATTTACAGTCGCTAAGAGTGAGGGAAAACATCGTGATTAATGTTAGATAATTCTGCGAACGTGGCAGGTGGTCATTCCGCCGGACTCTATATAACTAGCTGCCGTTCATTCCGGTATGACGTAAAAGTTGAGATATTATATCTTAAAGGACGTGAATCTATGTATGTATAACAGAAGATGCAAGAAGTTTCAAGAATGACAGTAAGACGAGAGAGGTTTGTCGAGATTCTGTCAATCCCTTTAAGCAATGCAGATGCGTGAATATAGCGTGACTAATCGTGAGGCTCCAGGTTAATTCCGGGCGGAAGCAGAGTAGAGAACTACGTTTTTCTTCTGCTTTCCAGTCTGGTCGTTGATTTTATATGTTTTATCGTTGACCAGTACCCTTAACACAAGTCTTAAATATACTTAGCAA